>CM033469.1:103338558-103636058 GCA_019447015.1 Hymenochirus boettgeri | reverse complement strand
TCAACCGAAATACAGTATATGTATTAATACCAGTAATTCTCAATATTATATAGTATCCCCTACCACCAGAACTACAGTATATGTATTATACCAGTAATTCTCAATATTTTTTTTGTTCTAGAAACTTATCTAGCCCATTTTAAAGCTATTCAATGAACTTGCCATCCAACTGTCTGCTGGATGTTTTACCATCCTCACTGTAAAGAAACCAGCAGAGGCAAAAGTTTTTATCAGCTCAAGTCATAGTAAACAGGCAATACCCTGGTGAATTTCAATAGTAGTGTAGAAGAAAAAATAAGGTGACATTTGGTCAGGTGCCGTTCGTTCATTGATTCACCGGGTTGGAACACCAATGACACCCACAGAATGGTCACAGACTGTGATTATCGGGCAACAGGTGTTAATCATCTGTTCATTTGGGATTTCATGGGGGAGATGCTATAAATTTCAGTATTGCAACTGACCTGCACTTGTTCCTGTGATGTAGTAACCACTTTGCAACTGTTATTGCATCATGGATGTGAGAGGTAAGTTGCAACATTTTGCATGGCTTTAAAGCCACAATTAAAAAGGCTTTAATTTTGGTCCAAAAAACCTGTGCAATATCATCACTAAATTTATTGTTTTGCTTGCACTGAACTATACTGAGCTATTTGCAAAAGTCTATGGAAAAGGTGCAGGCAATGCAAATGATTAGAAAACCCCCACTAACCCATATTACATTGTTAGCACAGATTTTGCACTTATTTTTCCAATTGCATGCACCCTTGAGCATAAAGAATCAAATCAGTATAGAATCAAACATAAAGAATCACATACATGTATGAGGTTCTGTGATTGATTCTTTTCAATTTATTTAATTCATTCATTTAATTGTACAATAATTGTACATAAGTTGACCCGGTATGGCTTAAGGGGTACCAGAAATCCTTACATTGTGATACAGGAGAACTTGATTCTCATAGGTGTGTACATCTGCGAGGTTTGTTCTCTGTGAGATGGCAGATCTTCCAAAAATCTGTTAAAGTCAATGGGGTAAAAAGTTTTCCTTCGCTTAAAATAAAGGATTAAATAGCAGTTGTACTTACTGTAAATGGCTCTGGGACCAGGAAATGGTCCCTGTTTTCGTAATCCTTAACAGATGATTTGAGAATCAGCCCTTTGGGGCCTAAGGGGTCCCGCAGCTCGGACTGGGATCCCCCTCCCTGGCACTCACAAGTGCCTTTGTTGGAGGTCCTGCAGCTCAAAAACAGGACCCCCATTGGTGACACTGGGAACGTCACTGTGGCCGCCAGTGACACCGCAGCGTCGTCTTATGTGTTCTTTCTTCTGCCCTCACTGTGATGACTTCAGAGGTCCGCAGGGTTTTTACCTCTTTATATAGGTTTGCTGAAGGATCAAATCCAATTGCGATTGGTTAATATTTCAATGCTTGCAATCATATGATCACACATTAACCAATCATATTGATAATAAAATGGAGCTTGATAAAGGTCCTTGTATTGCGACCGAAAATATGTTTACTTTGTTTGCTATGCACAAACGAACAAATAAATACAGTTTTTGTTGTGGAAAAAGACCCAGGAGTGCATCCATCTGTTCATCAATTGGTTATATACTTACCCTATAGACTGCATCGGGCATATGGACGCTAAATAATATATATAATATATAATATATATATATATATATATATATATAATGCAATGGCACATCAGTATTATGACACCAAATGTGCTGGATGCAATCTTCTATTCTCTCTCTTTAACATATTAAAAGTTATGAAAATTCCCATGCAGATCTAAAGGAAAGATAATAAATGTGGTTGCTATGATTGAATTTGCCAGTGTGCTGGAAAGCTCACAAGGCTCCAATCAGATAATTTCCATAAAAAAACAAGCAATTGATTTCTAATTAAGGAATAGGCATGGCTTTTTATTCAAAAGCTCATCTAGTTAACTGTAGATCATAGGCTGCACAAATTCTCTTCAGACAAAAAGAACGTAGCCTTCAGCCACAGCACTGTTACAGACAAATTGTACCTTGTACATGTGCTGCTTTACTACGACTGAATTGGTATCAAGCCAAAAGGAAGTGAAAAAAGGGTTTGAAAGTAAACAAACAACAACGAAACAAGGGGGAAAATAAAGAAAAAACGGAAAAAAGTATCTGCAATGTATTATGGAAGGTATTTCATACTCAAACTGAGTAATTAGAAATATTATGAGCTATGTGAGAACATCTGGGTTGTTGCTAATATACAGTAAGTACCACTAAGATTCCGTGCCATAAGTCTTACAAAACAAAATTTTGGTGCCAGAGGCACAGGTATCTCATGGTTATTGTAGACACTGGCATTTATTACTGATGACAAAACAAGTCTGGTTTAGATCGGAAGTGCTGGTTGGGAAAATTCGCAGATCCAAAGTATTTTTGAAACTCTGAACTTTGACATTGAAAATAAAAAAAGCAATTAATTAATTGATGCAATTAAAAAATCATTCATTGTTTCTATTCAATTAAATCAGTAGGTTGCATTGGAACTTTGTTCATCTCTAGCATTTATTTATTAGGCGCAGTCAGGGTGATACACACTAGAGAATTACCCAGTATAAATTAAACCCTGAACATATTTTGTTTGAACTGCCACCCGCTGACTGAAGTATGACACTGTGAGGGGGAATGGCACCAGGAGTGAAATGCCTCTGTGTGCCGCTCCCCTTGCCAGCATCTCTATGAGTGCAACCCATCCATAGACTTTAATGGACAGGGATGGCAACACCCTGAGTGAGATTTTATCTTGGTTCATTGATGAAACCAAATGAAATGAAATGTAAAACTTGTTTGTCTGTATATAAAGGGTTGTTTAGCATTATAATCATCATCTACTATATAAAGTAGAAATTTTGTATGTATGTATGTAGTATGTATGTATGTACGTGCTCACCTCACAGCCACAGCCCTGAATACATCGACATTACGGCAGCGCCCTCTGAAAGGGGCGACGCCAATGAAGTCCAAGTTCTATACAGAAAGCCTGCACGTTACATGCAGAGTGTGATGCCCCAATTAGCAACTCAGATGAAGGGCCATGGCTCCATGCACCCCACGCCCTTAATATTATATACCAAAATTACCCCAAATTACCAGTTACGCCCAGGTGTGGCCATGCCCCCCAAACTTGTAACCGCAACAACAAATGTCCATTCACGTTCCAGAATGAAGCCCGGCTTAAACAACACAAAGAGCCCAACATCACATGCTTCAGAGACACAAGATCAGCAAGACGCCCGTCAGTCACTTAAGTGCTACGATATTCAGTTGCAATCAACATGTTTTCCCCAAGGCCAATTACATGTAGCATGTTCACGAGTAGGTTCACCATGACATTTGTATATTTACTCTCTAAGTGGACAAACTAAACTAATTCTGCTAATACTTATGAGCGTCCCTCAACAAGGACACCTCCTCAACTCCTAACTTTTAAATACATGACGTACATTACTAACTATGCACCCCCCCAACTCTTCCATATAAGCCGAACACATACCTGCACGTAACAAATTACTATACCCACATGTGTACACGGGCAACGCTGGGTAAAATTGCTAGTAAACTATACAGTGCATCTGTACATTTCCACTTAAACGAACTCAAGTAAACAATCAGCATTGGTCCCTTGTTTTACTTTTCCTTGTTTAGCCTCACAAATTGCTCTGCCAGACAGCGTGAAATTTTTGTTTTCTATCTGAAAGGATCTCACCGTGTTTTATTTATATGCAGGGATTTACATTGCTGTGACATTTTGCCCGACAAATGCTCTGCTTCCTCAAGGCAGCCCCACTAGAGTGAGAGTGCATGTTAATGTGTGCGATTACCATTTATTAGTAATTTTAGATATTCCATAAGGGCAAGGAAAACAACAGTAGGATAGATATTATCAGCAACAAATGGCAGCTATGCCCCGACGCCTACTTTCTAATGTAAGACTGGTTTCAAAATGTCCAATTTACGTTAAAACTCAGGATCATATGTCAAGAGGTGAAAAGAAATTTCCCAGAATGCCGAGGGTAATTAGTGTTCCAAGGGAAGATGTGAACTTAAGACCTTTCGTTAACGTGTTTGACTATAAACGCAAATGCATTTTTTCCCTCCTAATGTCAAATTATAAAATCTAAAATCATTATAGCATGAATTTGCAGGTGCGTTCAGACCCTCACAAAACACACAAATAATTGCTTTGCTATTCTTCTTTATTTTTTCCATATTTCTTTATTTTAACTCAAAGTTGTTGTCAGAGACTTTAAAGACGAGGAGGAGGAAGGTCATTCACAACCATGAGCGATAAGTGACAGGTGTGTTGAAGTGGTGGAGATAACACTGAGACAACCAAAGACACTTTTACAATTGAAGCGGATCAGCTAGAATTGATAAAGTCATCACATTAGTGTGACCCTGCTCACAGAGAGAGATTGAAATGCCAGGAGCGAGGGCCGGACCATGGTATAAAAGAAGTGACAGGGATTGTTCACAGGTTGAGTGGAAAAGGGTGACACGCGTACAGTAAACCCAGATTGTTTGAAAAGCAGGAAAGGAGCATTGTCTCTGATCCAGATTCATACTATTCCAGGGTTAAATCTACAGATCCTGTCTGTTATTTTGTCTGCATAAGAGTAGACCTTTTACTTTAAAACAACTGGGGTAGTAATAAGCACTGGCAATATTTTCCTAGAACACATCAGCAGATATTTTTAACCGTTTTTTTCAAATAGAAAATTGACTGAAGCTGAAGGTTTGCTGCAAGTAAGCAGGAAATAGCTACTATACCATTAGTGGTGCTGTCAAGTACCAACCAGAACTACAGTATATGTATTAATACCAGTAATTCTCAATATTTTTTTTGTTCTAGAAACTTATCTAGCCCATTTTAAAGCTATTCAATGAACTTGCCATTACCATGTCTGCTGGATGTTTTACCATCCTCACTGTAAAGAAACCAGCAGAGGCAAAAGTTTTTATCAGCTCAAGTCATAGTAAACAGGCAATACCCTGGTGAATTTCAATAGTAGTGTAGAAGAAAAAATAAGGTGACATTTGGTCAGCTGCCGTTCGTTCATTGATTCACCGGGTTGGAACACCAATGACACCCACAGAATGGTCACAGACATGTGATTATCGGGCAACAGGTGTTAATCATCTGTTCATTTGTGGGATTTCATGGGGGGAGATGCTATAAATTTCAGTATTGCAACTGACCTGCACTTGTTCCTGTGATGTAGTAACCACTTTGCAACTGTTATTGCATCATGTGAATGTGAGAGGTAAGTTGCAACATTTTGCATGGCTTTAAAGCCACAATTAAAAAGGCTTTAATTTTGGTCCAAAAAACCTGTGCAATTATCATCACTAAATTTATTGTTTTGCTTGCACTGAGCTATACTGAGCTATTTGCAAAAGTCTATGGAAAAGGTGCAGGCAATGCAAAATGATTAGAAAACCCCCACTAACCCTATATTACATCTGTTAGCACAGATTTTGCACTTATTTTTCCAATTGGCATGCACCCTTGAGCATAAAGAATCAAATCAGTATAGAATCAAACATAAAGAATCACATACATGTATGAGGTTCTGTGATTGATTCGTTTTCAATTTATTTAATTCATTCATTTAATTGTACAATAATTGTACATAAGTTGACCCATGTATGGCTTAAGGGGTACCAGAAATCCTTACATTGTGATACAGGAGAACTTGATTCTCATAGGTGTGTACATCTGCGAGGTTTGTTCTCTGTAGAGATGGCAGATCTTCCAAAAATCTGTTAAAGTCAATGGGGTAAAAAGTTTTCCTTCGCTTAAAATAAAGGATTAAATAGCAGTTGTTACTTACTGTAAATGGCTCTGGGACCAGGGAAATGGTCCCTGTTTTCGGTAATCCTTGAACAGCTGATTTGAGAATCAGCCCTTTGGGGCCTAAGGGGTCCCGCAGCTCGGACTGGGATCCCCCTCCCTGGCACTCACAAGTGCCTTTGTTGGAGGTCCTGCAGCTCAAAAACAGGACCCCCATTGGTGACACTGGGCGACGTCACTGTGGCCGCCAGTGACACCGCCAGCGTCTTATGTGTTCTTTCTTCTGCCCTCACTGTGATGACTTCAGAGGTCCGCAGGGTTTTTACCTCTTTATATAGGTTTGCTGAAGGATCAAATCCAATTGCGATTGGTTAATATTTCAATGCTTGCAATCATATGATCACACATTAACCAATCATATTGGAATAATAAAATGGAGCTTGATAAAGGTCCTTGTATTGCGACCGAAATAATGTTTACTTTGTTTGCTATGCACAAACGCACAAATAAATACAGTTTTGTTTGGGAAAAAGACCCAGGAGTGCATCCATCTGTTCATCAATTGGTTATATACTTACCCTATAGACTGCATCTGGGCATATGGACAGCTAAATATATATATATATATATAATATATATATATATATATATATATAATGCAATGGCACATCAGTAATTATGACAAACAAATGTGCTGGATGCAGATCTTCTATTCTCTCTCTTTAACATATTAAAAAGTTATGAAAATTCCCATGCAGATCTAAAGGAAAGATAATAAATGTGGTTGCTATGATTGAATTTGCCAGTGTGCTGGAAAGCTCACAAAGGCTCCAATCAGATAATTTCCATAAAAAAACAAGCAATTGATTTCTAATTAAGGAATAGGCATGGCTTTTTATTCAAAAGCTCATCTAGTTAACTGTAGATCATAGGCTGCACAAATTCTCTCAGACAAAAAGAACGTAGCCTTCAGCCACAGCACTGTTACAGACAAATTGTACCTTGTACATGTGCTGCTTTACTACGACTGAATTGGTATCAAGCCAAAAGGAAGTGAAAAAAAGGGGTTTGAAAGTAACAAAACAACAACGAAACAAGGGGGAAAATAAAGAAAAAACGGAAAAATGTATCTGCAATGTATTATGGAAGGTATTTTCATACTCAAACTGAGTAATTAGAAATATTATGAGCTATGTGGGAACATCTGGGTTGTTGCTAATATACAGTAAGTACCACTAAGATTCCGTGCCATATCAGTCTTACAAAACAAAATGTTGGTGCCAGAGGCACAGGTATCTCATGGTTATTGTAGACACTGGCATTTATTACTGATGACAAAACAAGTCTGGTTTAGATTCGGAAGTGCTGGTTGGGAAAATTCGCAGATCCAAAGTATTTTTGAAACTCTGAACTTTGACATTGAAAAATAAAAAAGAGGCAATTTAATTAAATTGATGCAATTAAAAAAAATCCAGTTCAATTGGGTTTGCATTGGATTTTCATATTTTAAAATTTCAGTAGGTTCCAGGGAAACTCTATCGGAACTTTGTTCATCTCTAGCATTTATTTATTAGGCGCAGTCAGGGTTGATACACACTAGAGAATTACCCAGTATAAATTAAACCCTGAACATATTTTGTTTGAACTGCCACCCCTGACTGAATGTAGTGACACTGTGAGGGGGAATGGCACCAGGAGTGAAATGCCTTTGGTGCCGCTCCCCTTGCCAGCAGTCTCTATGAGTGCAAACCCATCCATAGACTTTAATGGACAGGGATGGCAACACCCTGAGTGAGATTTTATCTTGGTTCATTGATGAAACCAAATGAAATGAAATGTAAAACTTGTTTGTCTGTATATTAAAGGGTTGTTATAGCATTATAATCATCATCTACTATATAAAGTAGAAATTTTGTATGTATGTATGTATGTATGTATGTATGTACGTGCTCACCTCACAGCCACAGCCCTGAATACATCGACATTACGGCAGCGCCCTCTGAAAGGGGCGACGCCAATGAAGTCCAAGTTCTATAACAGAAAGCCTGCACGTTACATGCAGAGTGTGATGCCCCAATTAAGCAACTCAGATGAAGGGCCATGGCTCCATGCACCCACGCCCTTAAATATTATACCCAAAATTACCCCAAATTACGCAGTTACGCCCAGGTGTGGCCATGCCCCCAAACATTGTAACCGCAACAACAAATGTCACATTCACGATCCAGAATGAAGCCCGGCTTAAACAACACAAAGAGCCCACACGTCACATGCTTCAGAGACACAAGATCAGCAAGACGCCCGTCAGTCACTTAAGTGCTACGATATTCAGTTGCAATCAACATGTTTTCCCCAAGGCCAATTACATGTAGCATGTTCACGAGTAGGTTCACCATGACATTTGTATATTTACTCTCTAAGTGGACAAACTAAACTAATTCTGCTAATAACTTATGAGCGTCCCTCAACAAGGACACCTCCTCAACTCCTAACTTTTAAATACATGACGTACATTACTAACTGTGCACCCCCCCAACTCTTCCATATAAGCCGAACACATACCTGCACGTAACAAATTCTATACCCACATGTGTACACGGGCAACGCTGGGTAAAATTGCTAGTAAACTATACAGTGCATCTGTACATTTCCACTTAAACAGAACTCAAGTAAACAATCAGCATTGGTCCCTTGTTTTTACTTTTCCTTGTTTTAGCCTCACAAATTGCTCTGCCAGACAGCGTGAAATTTTTGTTTTCTATCTGAAAGGATCTCACCTGTTGTTTCATTTATATGCAAGGGATTTACATTGCTGTGACATTTTGCCCTGACAAAATGCTCTGCTTCCTCAAGGCAGCCCCACTAGAGTGAGAGTGCATGTTAATGTGATGCGATTACCATTTATTAGTAATTTATGATATTCCATAAGGGCAAGGGAAAACACAGTAGGATAGATATTATCAGCAACAAATGGCAGCTATGCCCCGGACGCCTACTTTCTAATGTAAGACTGGTTTCAAAATGTCCAATTTACGTTAAAACTCAGGATCATATGTCAAGAGGTGAAAAGAAATTTCCCAGAATGCCGAGGGTAATTAGTGTTCCAAGGGAAGATGTGAACTTAAGACCTTTCGTTAACGTTGTTGACTATAAAACGCAAATGCATTTTTTCCCTCCTAATGTCAAATTATAAAATCTAAAATCATTATAGCATGAATTTGCAGGTGCGTTCAGACCCTCACAAAACACACAAATAATTGCTTTGCTATTCTTCTTTATTTTTTCCATATTTTCTTTATTTTAACTCAAAGTTGTTGTCAGAGACTTTAAAGACGAGGAGGAGGAAGGCTCATTCACAACCACTGAGCGATAAGTGACAGGTGTGTTGAAGTGGTGGAGATAACACTGAGACAACCAAAGACACTTTTACAATTGAAGCGGATCAGCTGAGAATTGATAAAGTCATCACATTAGTGTGACCCTGCTCACAGAGAGAGATTGAAATGCCAGGAGCAGAAGGCCGGACCATGGTATAAAAAGAAGTGACAGGGATTGTTCACAGGTTGAGTGGAAAAGGGTGACACGCGTACAGTAAACCCAGATTGTTTGAAAAGCAGGAAAGGAGCATTGTCTCTGATCCAGATTCATACTATTCCAGGGTTAAATCTCCAGATCCTGTCTGTTATTTTGTCTGCATAAGAGTAGACCTTTTACTTTAAACACACTGGGGTTAGTAATAAGCACTGGCAATATTTTCCTAGGAACACATCAGCAGATATTTTTAACCGTTTTTTTCAAATAGAAAATTGACTGAAGCTGAAGGTTTGCTGCAAGTAAGCAGGAAATAGCAGTACTACCATTAGTGGTGCTTCTAGACCTTTTGGCACCTGAGACAAACTTTTTAAAGCTACCCCCCTATATCTTCCTGCAGCGTGCGTCATTGCAAAAAAGGGGCGTTGTTTGTAGGAGTGGCTTGTGGAGGTGGGTATGATGGGCTATTTAACACTGGCTAGTCAACTGGAGGCTGACTTGACACTGGCTAGTGAATGGGAGGGCTAACTTGACACAGGCTAGTGAACGGGAGGGCTGGCTTGACACTGGCTAGTGAACGGGAGAGCTAACTTGACACAGGCTAGTGAACGGGAGGGCTGACTTGACACTGGCTAGTGAACTGGAGGGCTGACTTGACACAGGCTAGTGAATGGGAGGGCTGACTTGACACTGGCTAGTGAACAGGAGGGCTGACTTGACACTGGCTGGTGAACTGGAGGGTTGGCTGTCATGAAAAAAAGATTTTTGTTTGTACCACATAATAATGTGTGTGTATGAGTGTAGTGCTGTTAACCTTTATATCTGATACTATGTTTGAGTAAACAATCAAGGGGCTAGAAACAACAATATGCAAAAGGAACAAGGTGCTCACACATTTTTACTAATATCTGTTGACAAAGGTTTGTATAATTACACACTTAAGAACGATGGTCGGGCATCATTCGTTAATCAGCCATGGCCCAATCGAACGCATATACACATGCATTTTTCACATTACTGCAACCTGGATTAACTATAATGAATTGTGACAGAATATAAGGTTGAAAGAAGCTTAGGAATGAAATGATTAGTTCTATTAAATATAGGTCTGTTTTGTAACAGAAAACTACATAGCAAGAGAGAGCAGGTGA
This sequence comes from Hymenochirus boettgeri, assembly GCA_019447015.1. NCBI lineage: Eukaryota > Metazoa > Chordata > Amphibia > Anura > Pipidae > Hymenochirus > Hymenochirus boettgeri. The sequence goes on along the minus strand of CM033469.1, from coordinate 103,625,525 downwards.
GCTACATAAACCTTACAATAGTACAGAATAGGGTCCATTATGTTTCTTCATTTGTAACTTGTCTAGGAAGTCCAATCCTGGCACTAAAAGTTGTACACAAGTAAATTACCCCATATACCCCAAAACTCAAACCCGCAATGGTTATAAAGCTCTTACCTGTAACACTAACCTGTTATGCTGTGTGATGCTCCTGTTTCTCTTACTTCTGAAAAGGTATTTTTTAAAAGCTGTATCAGCTTGCACAAGGTGGCTCGAGGAACAGTGAGTGGTCAGTCATTGGCTGTCTGTGACATAGTCTGCCAAGGCCATGACTAAACTGCTGCTACCTGGAAAAAGCAGATGTAGAGAGGTTTTTTAGAGAGGGGGATGACTGTGGATGTCAACTTTCCCTTTAAAGATGCTAAAACCAAAGTGAGCCTGAATTACTAGCTAAAATATAGATTTGTCTCTTATTTTAGCAGCTTTTTGTATAACATGTAGTTTTTCAATCTCATCTTATTTAAGAAATACAGCCTCTCCTAATATATGTAGATTCTCCTTTCTCCTTCCAGTGAATTTTTTTTTTACAGTTCAGCTTTGCTTAGAGAGAGATTAGGAAAAGTTCAACCAGTAACTATGTGGCAGCGCTGGCAAGGAAGTTCTAACTTTAATTTTCCTTCTAAAACAGCAAACTTGAGTGTTAGCTTACTGGACATAGCACAGCTTATAGATGCTCTAGTAATTCTCCACCATTATAGTTCATGTATGTCCATGTATGTTCTATTGGTATCCTGCATTAGTAAGGTTTAATGAAAATGTCTCCCCTCTCCCTTTGTATAACTCCCATCATGCAGGTTTGCCCTGTATGTTAACCCAGTTATGCTAAATGTGAGGGACCTTGCTACACTGATAACACTGACAGACACATTTCCTTAACATGCCAAGCAGAAATTTGAATTTATCAATGATGCCTACATGTAAATACATACATTGGTATACAATGCTTTCTGATAAGTATTACCCCGGGGCATACTGAATGCTTTATTGAATATTTAAACTGTATGGAAAATAATCCCTACTAATAAACTGAGATAATTTCTATTTTATCACCTCTAAGGGTTAAATTCTAAATCATCGAGAACAAGCAACCTTTGTCCTTCCAGAAGCTAAACAACTACAAGTCCCATGATCCCCTGACAACCTGTGAGTTTAGAAAATTAGATTGGTGAACCCTTGCAGGTGCACTGGTTAGATTGTTTTGTGCCATGTATTACATTCCAGCAAGAGTGAGACAGAGGGCAGCTGTGCCAAGCCCTGATGCCTGCTGAGCCAATTACTCAGTCTGCCTGCACCAGCGCTGCAAAGAAGTCAGGCCCCATCTGAGAACATGAACTTAGAGCATTCCCACATAGTAAAGTGCTTGTTTTTATTGTCCACAGGCAAGTTGACCCATCCCTCAGTCTCCTTCATATTCTGCAGTCTGACTAGTGTAAAATATAGCCATTTTGTAAAATGAGCCTTAACATCCAGAGTAAATAACAAAAGGGGCAGTCAATTAAACAAATATCTACAGCTAAATTATTCATTTTCATTATGTATTTAATGGGTACGTGAATTTGCAAGCAAATCTCAGTCTCATTCTTTATGTTTTCGGTTTATTTATTACAATAAACCCTCAGACAGATTTCCAGATAGGACTGTAGAGGGAGCCAACGTCACACGAATGCAAAAGTGGTTTTCTTGACAGTCTTATTGCTATTTACCTTGGCCAAACTTGCATACTATTACATTTCTAACAGCTTCTGTTTTATCCTGTGACTGACAATAACGTGTTCTTTTAAATGTAATGAAAAGACAGATTTAGGCCAGTTAAAGCATGAGAATGGATATGTATTAAATTGAAGCAGGTTTCTTTTTTTAGTCAGATGGTGGACAATCTGGAAAAGCTCTACTGTGTAAGGTTACTTCTGGCAATTGGCTACAGTGCAGGCTGTTCTTTTTGTTTGCAAGGAAAGGAATATTTGTACAATTTCCATGTACATGGTACTATACAGACCTGAACAATGATGTCAGAGGGTCTTTTTCTGAACAACCCAAATAACCAATTTCTATCTATACTACAGTGCAGCATCCTTTGCTAGACAGATCTAACCAATGTCATGCTGTATCTGGGTACCGTGCGATATTTTTAGAGGGTTGATGGTGTACTGAAAGATGTATTTTTACAAACAATGAGGTGTTGGGGTGACAATACTCCATTGGCAAGCCAAAATCTACATTAAATATCCCTTTTATATGAATATTTTTCCTGTAATATCTGACAGTGGGTCATCTATGTGGTTTGGTCTAAAAAGGTATCAAATTAAAGGACAAGTAAAGCCACAGAACAACACTGAACTAGAAGGTAGAACACCTTGATATATAACCAGTAATCTGTGTCTTACCTCTCTCATTTTGATACGGGCGCTGGGAAATTTACTTAAAATAATACATAGTTTGTGCTTTACTTCACAGCATTCTTGTATCACACAGTTTGGTCAATGACCATTTAGGTCTGCACATGCTCAGTCCTTAGCTATGGCAGAAACTTGTTACAGTTGGTCACACCCATTAATAATCTCTAGCCAATCCTTTTACAGGACAGATAAAGCAAGGAAGCATGTGACTGAGGTCAGGAGGTGTGGTCTGACACTGCACATACACACAGATACTTCATCAAGTTCTTAACAGGCCTACATTTACTTTAATTCTATTTACTGAAGTGGGATTTTATAGATTATAGGTGTTTTTAAGGGGGTTGTTTTCAGATTCTGAAGTATAAATAATTGGGTTTAGTTCTCCTTTAAGAAATCACTATGTATACCGTAACCTACTAACTTTACCACAATAAGTGCAACATTGCATAATAACTTACTAGCAGAATGAATAAATACATGTCCATCTAGTTCAATCCTTTTGCCCTACATATAATACATGCCTAACAGTTGATTACCTTTTTTGGTGCGCACTGCATGCGTTTTCAGCTAACTGAATTTCAATGGGAAAACAGAAACGAATGCACTCATGCACAAAAGTAATCCTACCGTATTTTATAGTAAGACCTGAGCCTAAGTGTCTAGGACACATACTGCATAGAAGGCTACTGAAGTACTTACTGTAAATGCCATGCTCTTCTAAGCATGCTCAGAAGAGGCAGCTAGGGGGTTAGTATTCAGTCATTGGCTGTCATTGACAACTGTCAAATCCATAACTGACAGTTTCTAACTGGAAGAATCAGGAAGCAGAAACAGGGGCAACAGGACATTGTGCAGGATTTCAGGTTTGACTTTCAGATTTCAAACTATTACAGTTTAGAGGTTCGTACACATACTCAATTTACGAGCGAGAAGCGACCCTCGACGGCCGAGCACTACACGTGATGAATGGTCATTTAGGCCGAGAATCGTCCATGTGTATGCGTTCGTTCGGAGGTCTTTTGCCGATCTGCCAGGCGGATCAATGAACGACCCCCGACCGAACTCATACACACGGACGATTCTCGGGCGAAACGCTGCGGACGGTGATTTACCTGTGTATAAGTTTTCATTTGAGGGCTGGACCTGCCCTTTAAAGGGAGGGTTCTTTTACATCAAGTATTTTCACACATATATGCACATAAATAAACATATACTGGCATTCACAAATTATGTATTCATTTTGCTATAGCAGTAGTATTTCTACAAGTGTTTGCTGTCACTTGGACACTTTAGACGTATCTGCTCAAATTGCTACAAATATTGACAAGAAGAGTTTTTTCCAATATGGTTGTATGTTATCTAGATTACTGGAAATCTATCAACCTGACACTCAGGACATGAAATATCCACAAATTGTAGAAAGGGATATTTATTGGAAGCCCAAATTGCCCCCCTGTATGGCCACAATAATAAATTAATATCAGAATTGTGTCTCTGTATGTCCGCTTATATGACAATTTGTGTGATCTTCATGCTAACCATTGATAAATAGGGCCATATTTGTAAAGGCGCGGTATCGCTTTTTAGTGTTACCCCACCTTTAACGCCGATACAATCGTAAATTACCGATATGATCGTAAATCTATGATATACAAATCCTAGATTTATGATCCCCATAGAATACCATTGCAGTAGTTTACTATCGCATGGTATTCTACGACCGAACGTTCGGCAATTAATGAACGTTTGTTAATTAACGAACATTCGGACGTAAATGTACGACCGCGTTCGGCCGTGGGTTTATAAATACGGCCCATTGAGACAAAGGGTTTAGTGTGCCTCATAGAAGGGAATTCCAGATTTAAGGCTCTCATTAAATCCCCACAATTACTTCCTCCTGCTATTATCTATTTGTTCCATCTCTTGGAGAATGAATGCATTTCATAGTACTTTAATGGTGCCTAGATTTGTCCGCCTGGAAAATTTTGCAATGTTAATGGTGAAATCCCTTTTTACCATTGGGTGTTACAGTATATAATTTTCCGAGTAATCCTTCTGTGTGAGGATCTCCTGCTGTGCCGAATGTTACCTCTGGGTGTCGCTGTTTTGTGTTCCGGATATCACCTCTAGTTTTCGCTGTTCCTGTCCTTCCGATCTTCACCACTAGATGTCTCTGTTCCTTGTTCTGTCCGCTGTCCCACCAGCAGCAGGCCATTTCACCTTTTGGACATTACCTGTTATCAGTCTTCAGCTATTTAGGACTTCACCCACTCCTATTCCTTGCCAGATCATCGCTTATTGTTGCTGCTCTCATCATTCCACACCTTGCTCCTGTTTTCAGTTCCAGACCTTGCCTTGTCTTGTTCCATACATGCTTGAGAAAGGACCCTGTGTGGTCCGAAACATGTTGCTAATAAATTTGTTGCAGTATTGATTGCTGTGTGGTGCTTCTACCTTTTTGAAGTTGTTGTTCCATACTTTGTCTTGCTTCATCTTCTAGTCCTGTTCCCTTGGATAACTATCTTACAAACTGACTGGTGTTCTGGCTGGCAGGCTGGGTATTGGAATTCACACAATAGAGTAATAGTTTTGTTCATCTCTATACTGCACAGTGCCATTCCTTAAAAGTGGGATCCAACGGTATCGTCTCTTTCTTGTTACTGTATGTACCACATTTTCGACAGATCACCAGGTTGATGAAACCTCACCATCGGGCCTCACGATCTTTCAGAAATGCCTGAAAATTGCCCTTGGCCACGGTCGTCCCCCTTTACTTAAACTTTAGGAAGTTGACTATGGGAAATCTGCAGTCCCGAGTGTTCTCCGTATGCTTTACATTTTCTTAGGCTGGGTATACACCAGCAGATATTTTCGTGTGGTGCGTACAATCCCGGAGAGTTACCTCCCAGCTGCAGGTACTTCGTTACAAGATATTAAGGAATAGTGCTACAACGAGGTAGAAGATAAAATGTTAATTTTTATTCAAACCATTAAAACACTTGCTTGTGAAGGTTCTCATTCATCCAGGTCATGGTATATCTGTTGTATTCAATTAGATCAACTGGACTTGAAGTGTAGTTCTTGAAGACGTTTCGCTAGTCATCCGACTGGCTTTCTCAATTCAGAATGACTTGTACAAGAATCTGTGGCAATTATGTACCCTGGAAAATCCCAATTAGCATATCACAGCCAGGTGTTAAGGGTGTGATTAGATAGTGGCTAAGAGGTGTTATAGGAACGCCCAGAGTAAGGTGTTAAAACAGCATTGTACATGGCAGACAGTTGGTGTCGAACCCCCCCACCTCTATTTAGGCTTGGTTTCTTTATTTTTCACATTTCAAGTCCAGTTGATCTAATTGAATACAACAGATACATTAAAACACTTGTTTACTTGGATATAAACAGCAAAGCAAATCCAGTGTGGCCCACCCGCCCTAACACACTTTGGAAATGGCTTCTGGTAGTGGGAAAAGCATTTTTTTTATAGTAAGAGGACTGGCTCCAAATAAAATCGGCATGTTTGGTTGTTGCAGCCCTGCTGAGCTGATCAGCATGTAACTGCCATGCAGGGAACTGTGAAATTGTCAAACCAAATTTATGGTGAATCTCGTCCCATTGTTATTCCACATAATGACCGAATTTGAGTGTCATTTAACAATCATTGGGCTATAGTTATAAAGGCACGGTATCAATTTTTAGTGATACTGTGCCTTTAACGATCGGTTTAATGATTGTCAACATTAATGATAACGATCGTAAATTACCGATAACGTTCTTAAATTTACAATAACGTGATCATAGATTTATGATTCCCAAAGAAAACCATTCCTATTCCTAGTTTCCTACCGCATGATATTTTATAACGTATTCAGCGTAAACATATGACCGTGGCAGTACATTTACACCCGTGGTCGTACATTATCAATAACGCGTGGTATTTGTTTTATAAAGGCAATCCACATTGGCGCAAAAAGCATTACCGTGGCGATGTGCAGCGGTATTTTGAGCTCTCTTCGCGTGATACTGTATTTAGTGCAATACAGTACAGTATTGCGGCGAAGAAAGCACAAACCCGAAGTATGGAGCAGGGGGCTGGGAGGGGCTGCTGGGAAAGGATTGCACCACAAGTGGTTGCATCCGCCGCCACAAGGGGCGTGCATCCAGTCCTCGTCCCTTGCGACGACGACCACCTGCCACACAACCCCTTCCCAGCAGCCCCTCCCAGCCCTCTGCCCCGTACGCTCGCATGGAAGGGAAAAGAAGGGGCCCTTCAGCGGGGGCACTGACAAGTGCCTTTTGGGGCTTAGGGGGTCCCGCAGCTCGAACCGGTACCCCCCCTTCCCTGGCCCTTATAAGGGCCATTGCAGCACTCATAAGTGCCCTTGCAGCCCTGACAAGTGTCCTTCGGGGCTTAAGGGGTCCCGCAGCTCAAACTATATAACCATGTGTTAACAAGCATTGAAAAAATGACCAAACAGAATTGGATTAGGACTTTCTGCAAACCTATATAAAGAGTATAGTATAAGAGTATCGCATTACTGTAGATGGCAGAAGATAGAAGAAAGAAGAGGCCATTGAAGCCGGCGGTGCCAGCAGGCTCACTGGTGGGCGCAGCAAGCTCGCCTTGCATCGGCGACTTCAGCGGTGTTGGTGCCGCTGGCTGTGGAGAACTAAAACATCGGATCAATACAATCACGGATCAGTAAAATCGGCCTAGTTGAGACCGCAGGGATACTTCCCAGGGTTGGAGGCCTCAGCGGAGCTGGTGTCACCGGATGGAAGAAAGAAGACGCTGCCCAAAGGCTCTTTTAAGAGCCGATGGGGGTCCTGGTTCAAGCTGTGGGACCCCCAACAAAGGCACTTCTCAGTGCCGCAAGGGCCCTTACAAGGGCCGGGGAGGGGGGGTCCCGGTACGGGCTGCGGGACCCCCTAAGCCCCAAAGGGACCATCTCAGGGTTGCAAGGGCACTTGTAAGTGCCGTAAGTGCCCTGATAGAGCTGTCGAGGGGGGTCCCGGTTCGAGCTGTGGGACCCCTTAAGCCCCAAAGGCCCTTCTTAGGGCTGCAATGACACTTATAAGTGTGGGAACAGGGGTCCCGGTTCGAGCTGCGGGACCCCTTAAGACTCAAAGGGCACTTGTCAATGCCCCCGCTGGAGGGTCCACTCCCCACGAGCGTACGGAGCAGGGGGCTGGGAGGAGCTGCTGAGAAGGGGTCGTCGCGCCCCTTTGGTGAATGCGAACACCCGTGGCGGGGTGGCCGTGCGCCCCAGCCATCTCTGGCGGGGACATCGGACATTTTCGTCAGCTCGTAAACTTTTTGCCTGCTGTTTTCGGCATAAATTGTATTATTAGCGATTTTGGTGAAAACGGCAGGAAAATAGGCACCGAAAAGTTAATGGACCTTTATAAATATGCCCCTTAGTAATCATAACAAAGATAGACTGTGCTGTGCATTGCCTTGCAGCTCATCAACAACATTTCTGGACACATAATTAATTCAGCTTTTCTGTTTATTGCTATGCAAAGAAAATAAAAAAAAATCAGGGTCATTTACCCAGAGCTGCTATCACTCTGGGCTGCTTTCGTTATTAGCTGGCGTTAAAATCCAGCGCTAAAACTAGTGCAAATGCAATATTAAATCACAAGCGTTGGATGCACTGGTGATTTTTGCGTAACCCGTGCATCTGGCGCTAATATGGAGTTAAAGTAGCGAACCGGTTAGGACGACTTTAACTCCATTGTTTTGCCCAGCGTGTCTGGGTAAATCGGCCCCAATGAGTTTTAGAGAACCCAATAGTGACGAAGTTAGAGCTTATAAATGTAGAATGTAGTTTTTCTATTAATCTGTTAAAAATTAAACAGTAGATTAATACACTTTGACAACAATAACATCACCCACAGTGAAATAAAGATGTGACAAGTCTGTGGTTATTGAGCCCCGCGTTAAGGCATTTTTACATGAAATAAATGCTGTTATGACTTCTTTAGCTTACATTCCTTGGATGCTGGGAAAGCAATGCATTTCTATTAGTTTATTTGTGTCTAGCATAGCATGATCTCCACATGCCCATTGTAATAAAATGGTTCACGTTGCAGTGATGATAATGTTTAACACTTTTTAGTTTAATACTTTAATCATAATAACTGGACATTTTACTCAATTGCTGTAATTTACTTTGGGTCCATTTGTATTGATAGTGCCAGTTAGGTAGATTAGTTTTGCCATAGATGGGATAATCTATGTATTTTAATGTAAATGGGAATATGAGGGGTCTTCTCCATGTCATTGTTTTTTATGATTGAAAGCTTTCTTGATCATTTATCCTGCTGTGTATAATATAGGAATACAGGATGTGATTGAAGAGGACAAGTAAAGATTCTTACACATATTAAATAAATGTTGCAAGGAGTGACCATCGAATGATCTATCGCACGACGACTAGAGATGGCCAAACTTCATAAAGATCGGTCCGTTTGCGAACTTTCAAACTTCAGTAAAAGTTCTAAAGTTCAAATTCGGACCCAATAAAGTCAATGGGAGAGTGATTGTTTGAAAAGTCTGGGTGATTTACGGCTAAACTAACAATGGTAACTTACTGTAAATGGCTGTGGCACATGGGAAATGGTCTGAGGAACATCTCTAGCAACAACCAACTAAGACCAATGATCCACAACTGTTCTTGGCTGTTTTCAATGATCAACCTGGCGGATTTGTTCTGCCGATTATTGTATGTGTGTACATAATAGTTAGATGATTGGCAGACTGTGACATGAGATAGGATGAAATGCGAAGGCACATTTCGAGAACACACGAACATTTGCGAGAGGATATAAGGTTTGCGTGTTTGAGATTAAACAACCAATATATTGAGTGTATTTCCTGCTATGCAACAAAACATGCACAAACATATGTCATACATGGGCCATACATTATTTAACACTATGGGCTTTATTTATAAAGGCATGGTATCACTTTTTAGTGATACCACGCCTTTAACGATTTACGAATACCAATGTGATAATTTTTTTACTTTTGCCGTAAATGTGCAAATTTTGTATGACAATTACTTAATGTGTGTAGAAAGCTAAAAGGAGACAGTACATAACTTATTTAAGGCATTCCCAGCTTTATTGTTAAAATCATTTGCTAGTAAATTTGCTCTGTTTAGATTCCCCATAGTATTTTTGTTAACGTTATGCCTGTAACATCAAACAAAAGAAAACAGGCAGGCAGTTGTCTAAAAGTTTGCCCAGCAACCTGTCTAAGGACAGCTGGGACATGGTCGCTGGGCCAATGACAGGACACAGTTTTGGTAGGATAATATGAAAGGAATCTATTGGTTAGGACATCTTCTGGATGGGGATTTTCAAACTGGGAGGGGAGAAAGCAAATTCAATTTCAGTCTTTGACAGGATTGGCACAGAGCAAGAAGTTCCTCCCACCCAAGAGGTGGTTTATCAAGTTTACATGCTATTGATTGTATGTAAAAAAAAAAAAGTAATAATAAATAAATAAATGTTATTTATAGAAATACTGCAGAAGGTATTGTTGTTTAACATATCATGTTTGAGCAGCTATTGTTTTCCTTTGTTATGTCACAGCTTTCTTATGGTGGGAATTGAGTAGAGATGGACTAGAACTCAAACTCGAACCCAAATTCGAGCCAAACTATTCGAATTCAAACGAATTCGGACTTCTCGAACTATCCCGGACCCGGATTTTCAATATTTTCGGACTTTCGATATTTAAACCGTTCAAATATGCGAGTAAAATGCCTATTATACCTATACGCGAGCATCGAATCCGCGCGTAAAGTGTCCATGGTATCTAGGCGCGAACATTGAATCCGCGAGTAAAGTGTCCATTAAAGCCTATACGCGAGCATCGAATCCACATGTAAAATGTACATGATACCAAGGCGCGAACATCAAATGTTCGAACGCGAGAGCTTGAAAATAGCGCCAGTAAGAGTAAAATTGATTTTTCGAATGTCCTGGATATTCGAACATGCTCCCCAGATCATTTCCAAGGTCCCACAGCCATTTACATTAAGTAACCTTCAATATTTTATTTGTATTTCATTAGAACTTTTCGAACTATTTGACTCCCATTGACTTTAATGGGTTCGTTTTCGAACTTTTGAACTTTTGAACTTTCCATATAGTTCGTAAATGGACCGAACTTTCGAAAGTTTGGCCATCTCTAGCATTAAGTTACAAGCACGGCAAGAGAGCACTTTTTGGTGAGTTAAGTGGTGAGTACAGCAGCCAACGGCTTTGTTCGATCCATAGGAGACTCATGGATTACGTTTAAGATTCGCGCCTACTGGTGTTTTCTCTCCACGACCAGTAGCTGGTGTAATTGTTTATGGAAATAAAAAGTTTAATAAAGCTGTGGCCTTAATTTACCTCCAAAAAGTTGTCAGTGTCCTTCTTTGGGATATAAAAGGGTTGTATTGTGGAGTAAGGTCACAAGGAAAGTTAAGTGTGTGATCTAAAGGTGAAAGGTCTATTGGCCATCTGTGGCCACGTTGTTCTAACATAGCAGGAAGTGGCATACTAGGAATCACTGCCTCCCTGCAAAACTATGATGGGGCCCCTGTCTGTGCTTCATCCACAGTGCTTTTCTGGAGGAGGCTATATCTGTCATTAGAAAAATAGGAAGATGGGGCTCCGTGGGCTCCCACTGCTCCCCTAGTAGTTACAACCCCTGATGGCAGGTAATACAGTATGTAGTGCATGTAGTGCTTATTAGATGGTCAGGGTAGTCAGTGAGTATACTGTACCTTTTTCAAGTTTACACAAGGGAAATCTGCAATGGAGTCAGCAACACATTTAGATTTTTTTGATCTCTCCATTTCTGTAATGGCTGTAATTCCTTATACAATTCTGAAGCCCACTTTAACTGTGGGTTGTTCTCACCCGTTTTTGTAGTTTCTAAGAAATAATCTTGAAGAGAATCTTTCATGACAAATAAGTGCAATTGTGTGGAAATGTCTGCGCTTATGTACAGTTTCTGAAATAAACATATATCTTTTATAACATTATATGTTAAATAAACATATATCTATATCATCCATGATGTTGCTTTTCAATTTTTGGCAAAAGTATTCGGGCCCCTTAAAGTTTTCCACATATTGTCACATTACTGCCATAAACATGAATCAATTTTATTGGAATTCCATGTGATAGACCAATACAAAGTGGTGTAAATGTGAGAAGTGGAACGAAATCATACATGATTCCAACATTTTTAACAAATCATAACTGCAATGGGGTGTGTGTAATTATTCAGCCCTCTGAGTCAATACTTTGTAGAACCACCTTTTGCTGCTTACAGCTGCCAGTCTTTTAGGGTATGTCTCTACCAGCTTTGCACATCTAGAGACGAAATCCTTGCCCAATCCTCTTGCAAACAGCTCCAGCTCAGTCAGATTAGATGGACAGCGTTTGTGAACAGCAGTTTTCAGATCTTGCCACAGATTCTCGATTGGATTTAGATCTGGACTTTGATTGGGCCATTCTAACACATGAATATGTTTTGTTTTAAACCATTGTTGCCCTGGCTTTATGTTTAGGGTCGTTGTCCTGCTGGAAGGTGAACCTCCGCTCCAGTCTCAAGTCTTTTGCTGACTCCAAGAGGTTTTCTTCCAAGATTGCCCTGTATTTGGCTCCATCCATCTTCCCTCAACTCTGACCACTTCCCTGTCCCTGCTGAAGAGAAGCACCCCCAGAGCATGATGCTGCCACCACCATATTTGACAGTGGGGATGGTGGGTTATGAGTGATGTGTAGTGTTAGTATTTCACCACACATAGCATTTTGCATTTTTGCCAAAATGTTCCATTTTGGTCTCATCTGACCAGAGCACCTTCTTCCACATGTTTGCTATGCCCCCCACATGGCTTGTGGCAAAGTGCAAACAGGACTTCTTATACTTTTCTGTTAACAATGGCTTTCTTCTGCCACTCTTCCATAAAGGCAACTTTGTGCAGTGCACGACTAATTGTTTCCTATGGACAGATTCCCCCACCTTTGCTGTAGATCTCTGCAGCTCGTCCAGTCACACTGGGCCTCTTGACCTGCATTTCTGATCAGCGCTCTTTCGCTCCTTGTTCGCCTGTGAGTTTAGGTGGATGGCCTTGTCTTGGTAGGTTTACAGTTGTGCATACTCCTTCTTTCTGAATGATCGCTTGAACATTGCTCCGTGGATGTTCAAGGCTTTGGAAATCTTTTTGTAGCCTAAGCCTGCTTTAAATTTCTCAATAACTTTATCCCTGACCTGTCTGGTGTGTTCTTTGGACTTCATGGGTGATGTTGCTCCCAAGATTCTCTTAGACAACCTCTGAGGCCGTCACAGAGCAGCTGTATTTGTATTGATATTATATTACACACAGGTGCACTCTATTTAGTCTTAGCACTCATCAGGCAATGTCTATGGGCAACTGACTGCACTCAGACCAAAGGGGGCAGAATAATTACGCACACCCCACTTTGCAGTTATTGATTTTTTACAAATGTTTGGAATCATGTATGATTTTCGTTTCACTTCTCACGTGTACACCAGTTTGTAATGGTCTTTCACGTGGAATTCCAATAAAATTGATGTGATGTGGTAGTAATGGGACAAAATGTGGAAAACTTCAAGGGGGCCGAATACTTTTGCCAACCACCGTATACTATACTATCTATCTATCTACTATATAAAGTATCCAACCATAGTAACATGTAGAGCACTCTCAGGACTTGTTGAAAAAAATCTTTAACTTTTATTCCATAAGCAGCAAACAGATAGCGACGTTTCGGTCTTTGTCTCAGACCTTTCTCAAGCTTGAGAAAGGTCTGAGACAAAGACCGAAACGTCGCTATCTGTTTGCTGCTTATGGATAAAAGTTAAAGATTTTTTTCAACAAGTCCTGAGAGTGCTCTACATGTTACTATGGTTGGATATTTGAGGATCTGCAGTATCACCTGGGCATTATACTACTTGAAGGTAGCGTGCACACTGTTTGCTAATTGGTTACTATATAAAGTAGAAATCTTGTATGTATGTATGTATGTATGTATGTATGTATGTATGTATGTATATATGTATGTATGCGCTCACCTTACAGCCACACCCCTGAACGCATCCACATAACGGCAAGGCCCTCTGAAACGGACGACGCCCACGAGTCCAGTGTAACCAATTCAAATCCTGCAAGTCACATGCAAACTGTGATTCCCCAATTCAGTAACTCAGATGAAGGGCCTGACTCTGTTCACAACAACGAGGGAACCAGACATTTCCCTAAGGTCTGTAACACATTACAATTTGCTCCTGGAAGGTTTTAAAATATAAACCCTGGAAAGACTGTGTTACTATTGGTGATATGAATGACATTTATATGCAAATATAAACCCTGGAAAGACTAGTTTACTATTGGTGATATGAATCACATTATATAACAAATATTAACCCTGAAGACTGTTACTATTGGTGATATGAATGACATTTATATAAATATAAACCCTGGAAAGACTGTTACTATTAGTATATGAATCACATTTATATACAAATATTAACCCTGGAAAGACTGTTACTATTGGTGATATGAATGACATTTATATACAAATTAACCCTGGAAGACATTTTATATTAGTGATTGAATGACATTTATATACAAATTAACCCTGAGACATGTTACTATTGGTGATATGATCCACATTTGTGGTTATTTCTGGTTATTGTCCTGCTAAGAATTTAAAGCAGAGCCTCCTGAATGTGACCACGCCCCCAGATATTGCTGTCATGTTCAAACCCCCAAACATCACGGTCACGCTCATACCCCAACCATCAAGGCCACACCCCCAAACATGCCCCCAAATGTTCTGAGCATGCCACCAGATATTGTAGTTGCCCCCCCAAAAAAAATTACTGCCCATCCCCATACATCATGGCCACGCCCCCAAACATGACAGGTACACCCCAGAATCATGCCCACATCCACAAACATCCTGTCCATGCCCCCAAATATCATAGGCACACCCCCAAACACACACCCGTAACTTGACACCCACACCCCTAAATGGCATAACCACTCCTACACAATTGGCCAGGCCCAAAGTATCGCGACCACTAAATGTCACAGCCTCCTGGAACACACAACATCACAGACACGCCCCCAGACCGTTAACCATAGAATGCCGTGCCACCGCAACATCACAGACACGCCCCCAGACCGTTCACACCTTGGAATGCCATGCCCCCGCACACCGCAACATCGCAGACATGCCCCATCCACCTGCTTTAACTGAGACAGTTGGGGGATATGGCCTACACAGGAATAACCTGCATAACCTAAACTTAAGCACCAGACACAGACTGTCCACTGTCACACACTTCAAAGACAGTTACAACTAAAATAACAAAGACATCATGGCACTTTCAATTCAGAGTAGAAACTAACTTGATTGGGATCTAATAGACATAGTCTAAGATCGATCAACACAAGTATGTACAGGTACATACTTATGTTGATCGATCTTAGAGACTAAAGCTGGGTACACACAGTAACGATAAAGCCCCGATACCATCGGATCCGACGGTATCGGGCTTTATCGTTATGTGTGTACGCTCATTTCCCGACAGCGCGTGGCCACCGAACGATCGGTCGGCCGAACGCTCTTTGGAAAAGCCGAAAATTTTCATCGGCCGCGCTAACTCCCTATAGAGGAGTATAGCGCGGCCGATGGAAACACACAGTCCCGAGCGTTCTTCTTATCAAGTCATAGGAGAACGCTCGGGACTGTGTGTATGCAGATCTTTGAAACATGCCGACAGGATCTTGCAGATCCTGTCTGTCATCTTTCAGAAATCTGTACTGTGTGAACCTAGCTTAAGGGCAATACCCAATTTTTTATATCTCTGTTACTACTTGCATGTGTGTTTCTATGTTTGTGGATACCACTTGTATTGGTTTTACTATTGTTGTAACCCAGATGGTCTAAGGAACATTCTTATATATATAAAATATTTTTAGTAATAAATATTGTGCTATATTGGCTATTTCCCTGCTATTTTCTATTATTACAACTGCTAGTACTAAATAACATAAAGACATATTTAGCCAGAGGTGGTAGGCTAAAAGCTGATCTTAAATCACCACACCTAAAATGTTAGCACAACTTTAAGAAATAGTTTGCAGTAGCTGCGTCAGTTACCAAGGGAACCACACCTCCGCACCAACCCTATACAATATCAGTTTTGTGCTGCTTTCTTGCAAGAGCTTCTGCTAGACCTCAAATCGCTATATTAAATGGCTTACAGAGCACTGATCAGAGTGATAGCGTCTCACTGTAAAATGATTACAATAGAGTCTAAAACTTCATACACACTTGTGATTGCAGAGGGGCCGACCCACAGCGCATGATGTGTATGCATGGCCGTTTCGGGTGATAATCGTGTCTGTGTATGGGCACTTTGTTGGCCAAAATGGCCATTGAGTTCAGAAAGGGCAACTTCTTCAAATAAGCCACACACGACTTTGTCTTCTATTGGGTTTGGGCACCCTCCTCTTCTCTCTCACTTCACCATTGCAATGTTCCCAGTCTTTTCTATGGTTCTTTTGTTTATTAAGCAAAAACATACAACCGTGTAAGCCTTTAATAATATGGAACTGAAAAACAATTATCTGTGTGAAAAAAAGTCTTGCAAGTCTCTGTAAGTTTCCTTTCTGTTACAAGGTTTCTCTGAAAATCTTTTTTTCACTTTTAGTGACTGCCCATTCCCATGGAATCGTGATATAGCTGATTATCTGGATGGCGTCAAACTTTGATTCTTTTCCCATTGGTGCTTTTGTCAATTACTTGCATTTCATTCATCGTGAACTGTCCCTGTTACATTCACACTATATTGTTCCTAGCATTGATCAGCATCTTTTTCATCTGTTCTTGGTGCATATTTTAAAATATGATTTATGCTAATAAGAATTACTGGACAAACTAATGTTATGCATTCTCTAACTACACTGTATTATAAATGACACCATTTCTTAAAAGGTAAAGGTGGCCATACATATGAACGATAATGGGTATGGTATTTACCCATTATTGTTCAATTTATGGGCTTTTCCCGACCGACCGTAGCACCGATGAACAACTGTAGTCGCCACTATGGTCGGTCGGAAAGACGAAAATTTCTGTCTTTCTATATCTACTTGCTAAAGTAAAGGGACCGATACGATCGTTTACGTGTATGGCCACAGGACCAACCGATCCCCATACCGCGTATGAGGATGGTCATTTACATGTGTGGCGGTTCCCGACCCAATGTGCCGACAGATGTGATCTCCAACTTGCAATGGAAATCGCATGTGTATGGCCACCTTAAAGGAACACTAAATCAAAAAAAAAAACTATGTGCCATCCGTTTGTATTATTCACAGGGAGGTGAGAACGCTTATTCTCACCTCCCTGTGAATAATATTACCTCGAGGGACCTGGAACTTACCTTACCCGCCGCTCCACTCGCAGCCGCTCAGTCACTGAACAGCTGTTCTCTCCCGATCGCGTGCCCTACGTTCTCTCCCTCCCATCCCGCCATGCGCCTAAGATAGGGCACGTGGTCGGGACAGAGCGGCTGTCAGTGACTGAGCAAATCGGCAAATTCAGCATCACGTTTGAGAAAGGTTTCAGACAAAGGCTTAAGATTGTTTGCACTGAGTTCTGAGGGTACCTTTGAAGACGTGCTTTTAAATCCTGAGGCTGCACCAAGGTAGTACAAGTGTTTAGAGTGAGTGCCCACATTTGATGTACTCTATGTATATTTATATATATCCTGGAACAGATCTCTTTCCTCCATCTGATTAGGGAGCTTTATAGGTTGTATTTCTTACTGTGGCAGTTAGTTGAGGTAAAAGGTCGTATCATTTTTTAGTTAGCAATTATATGGAATTTATTTCGAGTCAGGATATAACTATATTCGGTTCTAATTTAAATGATGACCTGCTCATTAAGTTATTTTCTTAAACCTTAATTTTGCAATATACCATGAGGCATTTCTATTACTTTCCTAGAAATCATTGTGTAAGCAGCTGGGAGACAGTGGTATATTGCTAATGAGACTACTGTTAACAGTAAGTGTTAAATATGACCCTTGTAACTGCTAGTCATTATTTAATGAAACTGTACTGCATTTTGTGGGTTGGTTAAGAACCTGACATTGGTAGTGTTACATACACTCTTTTATTCGGACAGTAACACAATGGTGTCGAAATAGCCAACATTAACGCTGTTTTGAGAGATAAGGGCTAGGTGATAATCCCAATTAGTTAAGGCCTTTACCCTTTATTTTAAGAAAAGTTTAATTAAGATGTGTTTCAGAACAATGGCTTTTCTTTAAGATAAGAAATACAGGTACACACAAGACGGCAGCTAATAGATATATATTTTGCTCTTCTTGCTTGCTTAAAAAAATTACTGCCCATCCCCATACATCATGGCCACGCCCCCAAACATGACAGGTACACCCCAGAATCATGCCCACATCCACAAACATCCTGTCCATGCCCCCAAATATCATAGGCACACCCCCAAACACCACACCCGTAAACTTGACACCCACACCCCTAAATGGCATAACCACTCCTACACAGAGTGGCCAGGCCCAAAGTATCGCGACCACTAAATGTCACAGCCTCCTGGACACCACAACATCACAGACACGCCCCCAGACCGTTAACACCATAGAATGCCGTGCCACCGCAACATCACAGACACGCCCCCAGACCGTTCACACCTTGGAATGCCATGCCCCCGCACACCGCAACATCGCAGACATGCCCCATCCACCTGCTTTAACTGAGACAGTTGGGGGATATGGCCTACACAGGAATAACCTGCATTACCTAAACTTAAGCACCAGACACAGACTGTCCACATGTCACACACTTCAAAGACAGTTACAACTAAAATAACAAAGACATCATGGCACTTTCAATTCAGAGTAGAAACTAACTTGATTGGGATCTAATAGACAAATAGTCTAAGATCGATCAACACAAGTATGTACAGGTACATACTTATGTTGATCGATCTTAGAGACTAAAGCTGGGTACACACAGTAACGATAAAGCCCCGATACCATCGGATCCGACGGTATCGGGGCTTTATCGTTATGTGTGTACGCTCATTTCCCGAACGAGCGCGTGGCCACCGAACGATCTGGGTCGGCCGAACGTCGTTTGGAAAGGCCGAAAATTTCATCGGCCGCGCTAGACTCCCTATAGAGGAGTATAGCGCGGCCGATGGAAACACACAGTCCCGAGCGTTCTTCTTATCAAGTTCATAGGGAGAACGCTCGGGACTGTGTGTATGCAGATCTTTGAAACATGGCAGACAGGATCTTGCAGATCCTGTCTGTCATCTTTCAGAAATCTGTACTGTGTGTACCTAGCTTAAGGGCAATACCCAATTTTTTTATCTCTGTTACTACTTGCATGTGTTGTTTCTATGTTTGTGGATACCACTTGTATTGGTTTTACTATTGTTGTAACCCAGATGGTCTAAGGAACATTCTTATATATATAAATATATTTTTAGTAATAAATATTGTGCTATATTGGCTATTTCCCTGCTATTTTCTATTATTACAACTGCTAGTACTAAATAACATTAAAGACATATTTAGCCAGAGGTGGTAGGCTAAAAGCTGATCTTAAAGTCACACAAACCTAAAATGTTAGCACAACTTTAAGAAATAGTTTGCAGTAGCTGCGTCAGTTACCCGAAGGGAACCACACCTCCGCACCAACCCTATACAATATCAGTTTTGTGCTGCTTTCTTGCAAGAGCTTCTGCTAGAGCCTCAAATCGCTATATTAAATTGGCTTACAGAGCACTGATCAGAGTGATAGCGTCTCACTGTAAAATGATTACAATAGAGTCTAAAACTTCATACACACTTGTGATTGCAGAGGGGCCGACCCACAGCGCATGATGTGTATGCATGGCCGTTTCGGGTGATAATCGTGCTGTGTATGGGCACTTTGTTGGCCAAAATGGCCATTGAGTTCAGAGAAGGGCAACTTCTTCAAATAAGCTCACACACGACTTTGTCTTCTATTGGGTTTGGGCACCCTCCTCTTCTCTCTCACTTCACCATTGCAATGTTCCCAGTCTTTTCTATGGTTTCTTTTGTTTATTAAAGCAAAAACATACAACCGTGTAAGCCTTTAATAAATATGGAACTGAAAAAACAATTATCTGTGTGAAAAAAAGTCTTGCAAAGTCTTGTAAGTTTCCTTTCTGTTACAAGGTTTCTCTGAAAATCTTTTTTTCACTTTTTAGTGACTGCCCATTCCCAATGGAATCGTGATATAGCTGATTATCTGGATGGCGTCAAACTTTGATTCTTTTCCCATTGGTGCTTTTGTCAATTACTTGCATTTCATTCATCAGTAACTGTCCCTGTTACATTCACACTATATTTGTTCCTAGCATTGATCAAGCATCTTTTTCATCTGTTCTTGGTGCATATTTTAAAATATGATTTATGCTAATAAGAATTACTGGACAAACTAATGTTATGCATTCTCTAACTACACTGTATTTATAAATGACACCATTTCTTAAAAGGTAAAGGTGGCCATACATATGAACGATAATGGGTATGGTATTTACCCATTATTGTTCAAGTGTATGGGCTTTTCCCGACCGACCGTAGCACCGATGAACAACTGTAGTCGCCACTATGGTCGGTCGGGAAAGACGGAAAATTTCTGTCTTTCATTATCTACTTGCTAAAGTAAAGGGAGCCGATACGATCGTTTACGTGTATGGCCACAAGACCAACCGATCCCCATACCGCGTATGAGGATTGGTCATTTACATGTGTGGCGGTTCCCGACCCAATGTGCCGACAGATGTGATCTGTCGGCACATTGCAATGGAAATCGCATGTGTATGGCCACCTTAAAGGAACACTAAATGAAAAAAAAAAACTATGTGCCATCCGTTTGTATTATTCACAGGGAGGTGAGAACGCTTATTTTCACCTCCCTGTGAATAATATTACGCTCGGGGGACCTGGAACTTACCTTACCCGCCGCTCCACTCGCAGCCGCTCAGTCACTGAACAGCTGTTCTCTCCCGATCGCGTGCCCTAGCTGTTCTCTCCCGATCGCGCGCATGCGCCTAAGATAGGGCACGTGGTCGGGACAGAGCGGCTGTCAGTGACTGAGCAAATCGGCAAATTCAGCAAATCACAGCTTGAGAAAGGTTTCAGACAAAGGCCTTAAGATTGTTTGCACTGAGTTCTGAGTGTACCTTTGAAGACTGTGCATTTTGAATCCTGAGGCTGCACCAAGGTAAGTACAACTGTTTAGAGTGAGTGCCCACATTTGATGTACTCTATGTATATTTATAATATATCCTGGAACAGATCTCTTTCCTCCATCTGATTAGGGAGCTTTATAGGTTGTATTTCTTACTGTGGCAGTTAGTTGAGGTAAAAGGTCGTATCATTTTTTAGTTAGCAATTATATGGAATTTATTTCGAGTCAGGAATATAACTATATTCGGTTCTAATTTAAATGATGACCTGACATCATTAAGTTATTTTCTTAAACCTTAATATTTGCAATATACCATGAGGCATTTCTATTACTTTCCTAGAAATCATTGTGTAAGCAGCTGGGAGACAGTGGTATATTTGCTAATGAGACTACTGTTATACAGTAAGTGTTAAATATGACCCTTGTAACTGCTAGTCATTATTTAATGAAACTGTACTGCATTTGTTGGTTGGTTAAGAAGCCTGACATTGGTAGTGTTACATACACTCTTTTATTCGGACAGTAACACAATGGATGTCGAAATAGCCAACAATTAACGCTGTTTTGAGGAGATAAGGGCTAGGTGATAATCCCAATTAGTTAAGGCCTTTACCCTTTATTTTAAGAAAAGTTTAATTAAGATGTGTGTTCAGAACAATGGCTTTTCTTTAAGATATAAAAGAAATACAGGTACACACAAGACGGCAGCTAATAGATAATATATTTTGCTCTGGTGCTCTGAAAAGGGTGCCTCGGTTTATATTAAAACTTATTATGGAATGTTTATTAAAGTAAAGAGACTGTAATAGTGTTCTATAGGCAAGGAGCAGAAAGACAGAAAGGTTGATGATCATGACTGAAATTTCGGTCTATTGGGCTGAAATAGGGAAAGGAATTTTCTGCCATGACAGGCTGATGTCGGCTGAACATTGTTCCCAATTGGATGAATGTAAATCTCAGTCGATCATGCTATTGTCAATAATTTGGTCCTACCAACAGGTCGAAAACATGGTTGTCCTGTCTGGTTTGCCCTGTGTGTACCCTCATGGGGCCCATACATGCACCAATCTTGGTTGCACGATATTGAGATATTTCGATATTGTTTGTGTATGGATTTTTGCATGATCATCATATGAAAATCGGGCCCATTAGCCTGGGGTTCTAGAAGATGGCCTTTGTAGAATAAGGGGCATCTCCAAAAGAGAGGATATGTGGGATGGTGCATCAGAGAGAAAAGACGTAAAGATTAAGTAGGTGCCTTTAAGTTTGGTAGATTGATGTATGTAAGTGCAGGTAATTTGGCTTGTGAGCTTTTAGGATTGGTATACATGGGCCAAACCCCTGTTTGATTTTGTGATTAACAGACCTACTATTGGATAGTCTATAGTATCATATACAATATGGGACCAATTGTTTGAACTGACCAATTTTGTAAATTGATCGGTCAGTGCTTAATCACAGCAGATTACACGGTTGTTTTGACAAAATTTCAGGCCGAGTGGTTAATCAGTCCACAATATTGGCCCATGTGTACCAGACCTTAAAGACTGCTCCTCCTTTTGAATGAACATAGATTAATGTGCACTTACAATATATTCACTTTTTTCCAGATATACCCAGTAAACATATACTGTATTTAGGACAAGTCAAATGAATTCTACAATTCAGTGGGATGTAGGAATCATTACTCAGATAGCAGTAGAATGGAATGCTTGTAGTGGAGTGTACCCACTTTTGAGATGCACCTACCTTTGTTGAACATAGGTACACAAGTACCTAAGTTAGGGTAGGGAAGGGGAGAAGACAGAGGGGCCATGAAAGGAAGACATGTAAGATCTTTTACCTCCCAATAAAATGATACAATTCATTTTTTAAAAAAAAAATCACAACTATTGTTACCCTTTAATTAGATATTTTGTGATCAATCTTGCTATAAATAAACTTGGAATTGTTGATCTATAATTTGATTGAGTCCCATAAATGTGTGACATAATGCTGTATCCATGGTGATATCTGAGAAAGGCAAAGCGCTTACTGCTTTTCAGTTTAGCCATTTACAAGGTGAAGCAGATTAACTATGTTAATTACATATACTGTATGCACTGTACCTTCTCCAATGCTCCTCAATGATTCTTCTAGAGCTGTCTTTTAGTAGTTGATCATCTTATATAAAAAGGATTATGTTACATGATGCATTTTCTTTTTTCTTAACATAACATCTTGTGGCTATGCTTGCTTATGTGAGAAAAGTTCACAAAGGGTTAAGCTAATTCTTTCTGAAATAACAAAATCCCAGTGCCCTACACTGACCCAGGCTTAGAGAGAGTGGTTCTAGTTTTGCTACTGATGTTCAAAGAATTGTTTTGTGGGCAACAAATACATTTATACATGTGAAAACTATTGTCATTTTTAGCTTTTGCAATTTACGCACACGTGAACATGTGAAACACTATAAAAACTAATATGTTTTATATATTATATTTATATCTATATACTATAATATATATATATATATATATTATTCTGGATTTTTGATTTTGACCTGAAAACTTTACTTTAAGTCTACCACTAGACCGTTGTATTGAGTACACTTGAGATTGCTACAAACGTTTTAGTGTAAATTATTTATGTGAGCATATCCTCAGTATGATAGAAAAGGAATTGTGAAGACAATTTCATAAAACATTTAAATAGTTGATTAATGCTTCACAGCGAAGGGGTTCACATGCTTAATCCCTAGAAATGACTGCAGTTCAGGGTTAGTAAACATATGCACACATTGTACTCCCATGCGGCTTTTAATACTTAAGTTCTGAGAGCACACTTTAAGAGTGCTTGGTAAGAAAAAATGCTTATGAATATAATAGGCTTTCCGACATACGTGGAAATGGATCACACACGCGGTAATTGAGTAATATACAATGTTGCAGGCCATTTTGGGTATTCAGGAATCGATTTGTATTTTCTACTCCCAAATGAATGATGGCATAGAGAAAACTACCAACATCGCTGACAGTGATTCACAAATATACCAATATACAATAGGAAATCCTATCATAATCTATGAAACTTTGGTTTGAGTGTATTAATGGGGAATGGGTGGATTAATCAGTTTTTTGTTGTTGTTTTTTTATATATAATAAAATGCCTTTATAATTGAATTGAACATATTTCAATTGTTAGTGTAGAGTGTGACATTGACGGCACCAAAAAGTTATAATCATGGAATTGAATATCAAGATAATTGGATAATGACTTTATATCTAGAATTCATTTATCTATAAATACCACCTATAACTTGATGTTCTGCAAAGCTTTTACTGTGCAGCTGGCAAAAGGGGCAACCTGGCAAGTATTCCTACCATGTACAATGTATAATGGCAAGAGTCCCAAGACATAAGCTGTCCTTCTATACGCTTGGACATTGATTAATGGCAGAATTTTACTGGAGCTACAAACCGGTCTCATCTGTGTCATCAAACTTAGCAAGTTAGATTGAATAATCTATATTAAGGTTATGGGAATAGTGACTATATACAGGCTATTTTACCCAGAGCCGCTGGGCAATAAAAGGAAGTTAATAAAAATTAAAGGACAACAATATCAAAAAAACAACATCACCCCCATTACATGTCCAAACTTCCAGCAGCTGAAATCACTTACTCACATTTACAGCTGTGCTGCCCTCTCTTAGATATCACACAGCAATGATGAGTGGTAAACAGGCCCAGGCTGGTGGGAATGTCTGTTACAACCTCTCTCCTCCTCCTCTGCCAGTCAAACAAACTTGAACTGTTCGGTTGCTAGGATACAGCCTACATAATCAAGCTAATCAAGGATGGGTGGGGGAGTGTTTTCTCGCATGCTAGCTCTGAGTGACAGTTAGTGGCAGACAGAATTGTTATGCCCCTTCACAGCATGTATAATTGAAGGCTAACTGAGAGAGGCTCAAAATCAGGGAAAAAAATGTACGGGGAGGGCTGCACACCTTTACTTGTTTTAAAGTAATTTTAAAAATAAAATGCATTGAGGCAATACAGTTATCCTTTAAGGTTGTGCTAACCGGTTCGCTATCGGTTAACGCGACTTAACTCCATATTTTGTTGGTTCTGGTAAACATTATAGATGGACAGAACCTGAGTTTGACCTGAACTTTAATAGTTCCAACAAACTCTTCCAAACTATCCAAAGTTTGTTATTTTCGAATGATCGAATCCTCGAATTGTATCCTTCGATTTCAGTAACCCATGAATGTATCCTTCGATTTCAGTAACCCTAGAATGTATCCTTTTGATTTCAGTAACCCTTGAATGTATCCTTCGATTTCAGTAACCCTCAATGTAGCCTTCGATTTCGGTAACCCTCAAAAATATCGTTCGGTAGCCCTCAAATGTATCTTTCGGTAACCCTTGAATTGGCCATAACGCTCAAATGTAGCATGCGAGCATGCGGAAACATGACAATTGTCCAATCGTGAAGGTAAGGAAGTGTTTAAATAAGTATTGGTGATACGTACATGTTCCCCAGACCATGTCCCTGGTGCCACAGCCATTTACAGTAAGTTACCATTGCTATTTTCTCTGTAATTTATCCAAACATTTCAAACTATTTCTCCACATTAACTTTAATTAGTAAAAGTTGGTAAAATAGACCAGGAGGCACCAATTACTTTGAAATTATGCGAAATGTGTATTTCATCTGAATGTGCTGTAATTGATGATTTATAAGATAAAGAAAAGAACATGGGGTTTTTATTATTTCCATCTGAATTGGGCCACAACTACCCTGTCATTTAACCATATGTTTAAACACAAGTTCTTGGTTCCAGAAGCTATATTGCCCCTGGTTTACCATTAAATATCTGTGTTCTGCATATCAGTCTAGATTCTGCCATAGAGGATATATGTTTAGCAGATGAAAAAGAAAATGTAAGGTCTGAAAGCTTTTCTAATTGCTGACAATCCAAACAAATTCAATACTCTTATATATATGGTATACATTTCATGCCTTTGCTTTGTTTCTTTAGTTTATTATAACATTATTTCTGTCTGACCAATATTTTGCAATATGTGTCATTGAGAATAAAATAGTACAGAAAAATAGTTCAATTAGCAAAGCTTATTTAACAGCATTTTCTACAGCCACTTTTCTTTAACATAGTTAATTAGTTTTAACATAGTTAAGTAATTTTAACATAGTTTAGTAATTGCACACAAAATGGTATCCATTAAAAATGACAAATTAATGTGCAGTTATAATTTTTCGTTCCAACACAGACAACACTGTCCAAATAGACAGAGCTCATTCTTAAACATATAACAAGCTATGCGTGTCACCTCTACCTTTGCTCTGGCTGCTGGGGGATTTATGAAATGAATCCCAATAGGATAGGACTACCATACAGAAATTAGTACATGTAGAATCTTTATATTTTGCTAGGAACATAATGGAAAACCAAAAAAAAGCCTGGGGATTTGAACGTGTGAACTCATAGTTTGTGTGTTTCTAAAACATGTTTTTAAACTGGTGAACCAACACTGCAAATGAAAACAATGCATCTACATTTAGAAGTTTTTTCTCTTGTTATGAACTAAATAAAATAAAAATATCAGTAAAAGGAGCTGACTATTTTGCCCCAGGAAGGCTGTATGTAATTCACACTGACAGGTAAATAAACTGCAGGGTAACAAGACATTTTTAAAGTTTTATCAAGGACTTCCATATAGGTGTGGCGACATCTGTATGGAAAATACTCTGTACATAGAGACAGTGAATATTGGGGTCAGGAAGAGTGGCCAATAGGTGAGCACATGCTCACAGTTAACAGCATCAGATAAACTTATTAAAGAAACATATAGCAATATTTTTTGAAGGAGAATCACTTAAAGTTAATATATTATCAGATTTTGTTGCCACTTTAACACAGGTTCCTTTCATTTCTGGAACTGTATTGGAAAAACACAACATCTTATTTCTGTCAGCCATTCCAACAGTTAATGTGTTGTTGATGGTTATGAAAAATGCTCTTAAATTCACACTGCAGGATATTTCTCTGAAGTGATCTGCTGACTAAAACGGTGAAAACATTTACATCATTTTTACATTCGTCAAACTATTTAGCGACCTCTTGTGTCCCATAAAAGGGATCATTATCGCCCAGGAACATTACATTCCCAGCAGGACAGAAATGCTTCACCAAAGATGAAAGTCATCAACTGCAAATACCTCATATTTATTGGAATTAACCTTATCCAAGTAAAATACACCTCTCTACCTGCAGCAACTCTTTCCAGGACTTGTGTGTTGTGTAGGTTTCAATTTATGTTACCCCCGTGTTTATCCACTTGATGAGAACCAAGAATATTTCATCTTAATACATTAAAAATTAAACTAAATTATTATGCTACTTTTCTTACAGAAGCTGATTTACAGTGATGATGAAACCACCAACTAAGTTTAGTTTCACAGCAGTTTTGCAAAATTCACAAAATAATAATATTGCCTATGAAGTCTAAAGTGTCATTCCAAGGCTGCAAATCCATCTCATTCATAATCAATGGACATACCCACCTGTCAAACATATGGGCGCTTGGTGGTTTAATCTCAACCCCTTTAAAACCTTTCCATTTGGAGTTGTGTGTTTATCCCTTTAAAAAATGCTATTGTTCTACCTGGAACTTCTCCCTCTAGTCAGATCACAAATGGAGAAAGATTAGTATAGTATTGACTACCAAATAGTGTAAATACACAATATAAACACAAATAAAATGTGTCTTAATTGGAAAAACAAACAGCCATTTTCTTTTTTCTACATTTGTTTTCAGTTTCTGTTACAAATCAATGATGACATTATCACCCCATTAACATTCCCCTCTGCAATATAGAATTCAGAAAAGTCACCCGTACCAAATTCTATTTATATTTGCTATCTTCCATTTATTTTGCAAATTAAAGCTTTTGTATGAATTATTTTGCACCTGTTAAATTTAACCATTTAAACATTACAATACCCTTGAGCCTTTTCCTGTTTTTACTTCTGTTATTATGAATGTAATAAATAGTGTTGGACCGGAATGTGAACCTGAACCCGTTTACGAATTTTCTGAACCCACGGAACTATTTCTAGAAAGTTTTTTTATGCAGAAAGCCTGAACAGGAAGCGCATGAAGTTTCTGGTACTGGGCTGTGTTTTTTTTTAAGATTTTGGGCATTGAAACGTGTTCCCCAGACCATTTCCCAGGTCCCTGTGCTATATACATTAAGTTACCATTGTTATTTATACCTTCATTTTAGGCGGAGCTTTCAATTTTTTTTTAGCTCCCATTGACTTCAATGCGGAACGGATTTCAGAGAGTTTGACCATCTCTAGTAATAAATGGAAACATATTCTTCTGCTGTTTAACATTAGTATTTTTTCATATTAAAACACAAAAACACAAAATGATGCATATGCCCAAATGCTCTGAAAACGAACAACCTTGAATTCAATTCTGTTTCGATTCGGCTATTCCAGGACCAAGCACTCCATTCACTGTAGTCTAAAAGACCTCTTAATAGATTCTTTCTTTTACCTTTAAGAACCTATTACTACATCTGTCTAATCCGAAGGCATGGCTTTATGTAGTGGGGAACTCTTTTCATAAATAGATTTGCAGAAGTGGTTAGCATTTGACATTTTCTATTGGAATCTAATTAACATGAGGTATCTGATGGATTGTTTAAAAAAAAAAAAGGCCAATCCCCAGGGAACAATGCTGACAATGGCGACTGTCATTTGGTCATCATTAACCCATCAATAGTCAGATAACAATCTGGTTTCATCTGTGGCTAGCCTTACTTATATTGCTAAAGATAGCTATATATAGTTGAAATCCCCTATACAGAAGGACCCACGTCCCCCACCTAGGACACAGAGTGACCAAAGGGGAAAGAAAAAGAAGATCCTCCCCTTTGTTACAGAGACTCCTGTATATAGTATATATATATATATATATATATATATATATATATATAAGACTCAAATCTTTATTAATAAAAATCCCCTCTATACATAAAAAATTACCATATATAACACCCTACAATAAATATATAGCTGGTCAGCTAAAACAAAGCCATAGGTAATCACAGTGTATAGATACATCACCAGACTTCCAGAACAGTCTGTTGCTGCAGCTCTTGGGATATACAGTCTGGGGGACATCAGGAAATTTGGGTGGCAACTACCAGTATCCCATCTGGAAGTCTGGTGATGTATCTAGACTTCTAATTTTAACCATTTAATCTTTTTATGTGTGCACACATCTCTGTATTTATAGATACATTTGTCTTATCCGGATATTATTGAAGGCCAATTTTGGTACATCTGGATTATGGGACTCTGTTACTAACTTACCTATTTATTTTATTGTATTTATATACCTACAGGGAGATTCAATAAAAGTTCTTATCGTTTAAAATGGTGCTAATTTTTCCCCAACCAATCAGATTGGCTGGGGCAAAATTAGCACCATTTTAAACAATAAGAACTTTTATTGAATAACCCTGACAGTCCCTTAATATATGCTATTTGATACATTTTTTTAATTATATGTTATAGCTTTGTTTTACCTGGCCAGCTATATATTTATTGTAGGGTGTTATATATGGTGATTTTTTGCATATAGAGGGGATTTTTATTAATAAAGATTTGGGTCTTATATATATATTTTACTATATACAGGAGTCTCTGTACTTACTTATATTGTAATGCATTCTTTTTAGTTTTGGAAGGATATCTTGTTTTTTTTTAGGGAACTGTAAACTAAAATAGAAACATATTCAAAATGGGGCCTACAAGTGCTTGAAAAGAAGCAATGTTATACTTTCTTATGGTAATCTATGTACTGCATGTTTTAATGTAGTCACCACTGCAATCAATCTCCTGTATATTTTGCTTTACTGGATCTAGATGTATTATTTAATAAAACTAGGATGACTAATACCTTAATAACTAAATCTCCAAATCCTATTCTCAAAAATATCCATACATTTTCCTTTCTGCATACCAGCAAGTCCCCACCGGGCTATGAACGTAATCCCATTTAAATCCTGGAAAGAGTCTCTGTAATTACCTGCGAGCATTTACATACAGACCACAGCTTTGCTCACATTCAATTTTTTTGTAAATGTTTTTGAATGTGCCTACATTAATGCAGTCAAAAAAGAGATTGGCTGATTGGTGTGGTGCATACTAATAAATGATTATATACAGTATCTAATATGCAATTACACTGTCTTTCCATTTTAAATACACTAGAATTCATAGCTTTCTTTTTCCTATTGATGTGCTTTGTATGCCATTGCATTCTTCATGCTGATTAAGTAACAAACCTGATTAACATTCAACATATCTTTTGCCATGTTATAAAAGTTTTTTTCTGTTCCCTTTAGCTTATAGATCTTAAATGCTTTTTTTTCTATTAAAGCCACACAGGTTGTGACCATTTTTTGCATTTTTACCTTAAGGAATAAGCTGAAAAGTATAATAACCCAGCACACATTCTATTTAAAGAATTGCATTTCTAGGCAGTTTTTATCTGTGGAAATGTCATACCTTGTGTGTTCACACTATGTTCTTATCACGATAAAGTTCCCCTTTCCTTTCCTTGTTCACATTTTATGCACTGTATATTCAATGACTGCTATGATAACTTTCCCCAAGGGTTTCTATTATGTGTTCAGCTACAATGCCATACACACATGTTGCCTACTACATGTGTCTGAATAACAGTCTGAAAATGTGATTTTGCTGGGAAATGGGGTAAAATAAACTTTAATAGGGATAGGGAATCTGTTCTTGGACCAAGTCCACAAGAGAACACAGGGCAGATATAAAACACATTATAATAAGGAGTCTGCATGCTATTCTTTCTTTTACTCAGTTTCCCCCAAAATGATTTTTTTTTAAAAAACATTTTCTAAACTTGCGGACATATTTTTGATAATTATCGAAAAATATCTAATTATCGAATTTACGGACTGTTCACTAAACCTCAAATGTATCATTCGCTAACCTTCGAATAAAGTGTTTCCCTCAAATGTAATTTTCGATTTTCTGTGGCCCTCAAATGTAACCTTCGGTAACCCTCGAATGTAATGTTCGTTTATGCTAACCCTCGAATGTAATGTTCAATTTTCTGTAACCCTCAAATGTATTGCTCCCTAACCCTCGAATGCAGTATTCATTTTTGGTAACCTTCGAATGTAGCCTTCGACTTTCGGTAACCCTTGATTGTATTGTTCGGTAACCCTCAAATGTATTGTTCAATTTTCCGTAACCCTCAAATGTATCGCTCGCTAATCCTTGAATGCAGTGTTCATTTTCGGTAACATTCGAATGTAGCCTGGAATGTAGTGTTCGATTTTCTACGTTTTGGTGACAGGTGCATCTTCAGTAAGTTCGGCCATCTCTTGTCTTAAACAGGAATGCAAAGCATGCAAGCTACGTTTGGGTACTGCCATTGTACTATCCCTCTTCACTTCCTTATTTACAGGGAGGTGAGAACACTTATTCCTACCTCCCTGTGAATAATAGATCACTTGGGAACAACCTTACTCTTAGCTATCAGGCACGCTGTCCCAACCAAGTGCCAGTGCATGAGCACCAATACA
This sequence comes from Hymenochirus boettgeri, assembly GCA_019447015.1. NCBI lineage: Eukaryota > Metazoa > Chordata > Amphibia > Anura > Pipidae > Hymenochirus > Hymenochirus boettgeri. Next base: position 103,594,126 of record CM033469.1, on the reverse strand, counting down.
AAAGATAGGCACACGATTGTGACATCGCAACTGACAGCTGAGAAGGAGCCATGAGTTGAGCGCCTGTAAGGTAAGTGTATCAATGTTCCCGGGCGATCTATTATTCACAGGGAGATGGGAATAAACATTCGCACCATCCTGTGAAATATAGAAACAGATTGTCATGTAATTAATAGAGCAGGCTTAAGCTAGGTACACACGATGAGATATTTCGGTCCGATCGACCGATAGTTCAGTGTATCGGTCGATCGGACCGAAATTATCGCATCCGAATGTGCCCATGTCCGATCGACCGTTCGTCCAAATCGGACGAAAGGACGATCGGACAGGGTGGAAAACCTCGTCTGATCGTGCGGTCCTCTATGGACCACACGATCGGTCGCGGTGACTATCAGACGCGGCTGCTTTTGCTGTGACCGACAGTCCTTCCTCCTGGCCAACCGTTCAAAAGTATCGAACGGTCGGTCAGGAGGAAAAATCGCTAGGTGTGTACCTAGCTTAAGTGTTCCTTTACATGCTTCTTGGAGACTTATATGCAGGTACCAAACATAAACCCACATTTTAACTATTTTTCATCAGTTCAATGTGTACATTATGATTTCTGTATCAGATATATTACTAGGGCAGTTCTGTACAAATATAAGACAGGATTTTCGGGATATTCTCTTGCTATCTTCTATAAGAGGTTGCTAGGTAGCAATCCTATTACCTTGAACAAAAGAGGTCTGCAGGTCACTGATTGATCACTGTGAATTCAGATATTGTTCATACAGTATCTACCCCATCATCACCTAGTAATCTCACCGTACCATAATGACTTTGATCTCCATATTACAAGAAATACAATATATGCCATCTTGTATTGAGAGATTTTTAATTGTTATTATTTGACCAAAACAGGAAAGTGTAAATTGTGATTTGCTAATGTGAAATTGCATTATATTCATTTTACTAGAATTTGCTGGAATTTACAATACACTAAAAGGTAATTTACTGCATTCGCTTCCCCAGTTTTGTATGATTTTAATGCTGGGGTTAAAATTATTATACAACACTGCCACAATTGTAATATTAAATTGCTGGCTGTGTCAAACAGCTAAAAGGGCCGCTAAACTGCCCAATACATGATTGAAACAACAACTGTATTATTTTCAGGTGGTAGCCGATACACCTCCTGCCTTCTGTTTTACTTACAAACCTCAAAGATGGCTCCTCCTGTGTGGCTGAGAGCTTACTGCTCCTACCCCCGTCCAGCACTCCTACCATAACTAATATGACTGTGCTTGCACCCTATGTCAGAGAAGGGTAAGGGTTTGACAAGGGCAAGAAGATAAGCTGTCTATGTCTGCCCCACCAGAAAGAAAGTTAAAAAAAAGACATTTAGGAGTTATGTTTCCTACTTCCCTGGTATTATATATTTGCTTTTTAAAATCATGTATTAGACAGTCCGTGCCCTTTTAAAATATTAACAGATTAATATAGAATTGTATTTTGTATTGCCTACATAAAAAAATATCATGCTGCGTATTATAATAATAAACGATTAATCTGCACATTCTGCCCTATCTAGAATAACACTGCGTCGCTTTTTTTCATGATACTCCTAATCCCTCAAATTATTACCTAAATTGCAAATATAAATGTAGTGCAGTTGGAGCCGAAACCTAAAGACAAAGATGATCTGGCTGCCCAATGATATCTACCAGTTTGTGTATTAGATAATTATCAGATCCACAATTAATGCACTACATTCTACCCTCTTGGATCCTTTCTTGGAGGAAGCAAAGGTAAAACAAGCCATTGGCTTTAGGGCAGCAGTTCCTATGATTAAAAAAATCTTCCATATTGCAAAGCACTCATTTTTATATTTTATGTGCATAGAAAGGGGCTCAAAGCTCCACAATAAACCTATTTTGTTGCTTGGTGTGTTTCCTGTTTTCTTGTATAGTTAGTTCCTTACTGGCCTCAAGGACGTTCGCTACTGTATGTGTTCAGGCCGAAAACCCCTTTAATGCTAATGGAAATCAAACTATTAGTATAAAGCACTGAAACTAATGGTAAAAAAAAATCTATTCATTGAAATATATTTGAAATTAAATTTTATTTAAGACTAAAATGGGATCATAATACACCTGCTACCCAACCTAACTGAATTTAGATATGTCTTATGCTCTGAGCTGCCTTTTGGAAATGAAAGTGTGGGGCTAGTTCTTATCTTCGGCACTGTATAGTATTTCATTATATGAAGAAGCTATTAGGGGGATTGCAGAAAAAAAGCACTTTCCCTGGATTTGCTAGGCCTAGGATTCCAAAGCAATAGGGGAATTAGAAAATGACACAGACCTTTAGAAAATGATTAAGCACACATACTGTGTGTATATTATGGATAATTTAATATAAGATGCAAAGTAATAAATACATTTATGGATAGAAATGTGTGTCATCCTTACAGCAGTGTACTAAGTAAAGCTGTTGTGTGTCTCAATGTTATGTTATGATAAACATCCCATAAATCGTTATCTACTAGAACATTGAGGATGCTGTCATGCTATTGCAGTATGTACCACTTTGTGCATCACGCTGTATATTCTCTTTCACATCCTGAATATATAAAGCATCCCCTTTGACCCAAAGCTCCTGTATTGGACCCACAACTCCACTAAGTACTCTCTGAACACATGCATCCACAGCACCACTTTTAGTCCAGATCAGCTGCTGTTACTGGTTGCTTACAGTATTGAAAGAATTGTATTTGTTCAGTAAATGTTTGATGAGGCTGCACAGAAGTGTATTTGTTCATTGAGCATTTAGTGCACTTTGTGACCTAGAGATACATTCATGAGAGGAGCTCTGGTACCCAGTGGGACTGAAGTAGGGGACTGGGAAAACATACTAAAGGTATGTCAGAAAGTCTTTTGATCTTTAAAACAGCAAGTCATTGCTCTTAGTGAGTGACATATATATGAAAGCTTGTTTTGATCAGAGATAACCAGCGTGCAGTTTTCACAATTTTGAACCAAACCTCCTGATAGCTGACAGCTCTCACTGACAAGGCGTTTGCATTTATAGTTTAACTGCAGATAAAGGTGCTGCTTGTTGGTCATCTCTGATCTAAAGGAAGTTTGGGAATCCAACTAAATCAGTTTTCCCATGTGAACAAGATCACAACACCCGAAGGGTTCTGCCCTGGTCATGTCTGACTTAGATAGACAAGGGCCAAACTGTAAACCACTGTAAATATAAAGGTAAATGGTTTTGATTTGGTATTGGAGAGGAAAGAATGGTGGCGGCTCAGACAGGTATCGCTGCCTGGGCTGTAATTAAGAGGCTGTGAGTGATTGCTAAATGATGCTAGCCAGAGAGGAAATCAATGTTTCTGTGGCTTTGGAGTTGTGAAGCAGTATCCAGCAATTCTCCACGGCTCTAACTATTCATTGTGTTGTATATAATTCATTTGCATATTCTTGAAGTTAGTTGTGTGCTGCTGCAATAAATACTGCTGTGGCATGGCTTTGAATATATACTGGGGATGACCTGTCACAAAAGTTAGGTGGCTATTCCCTGTTCAATGACATTTTTGTATGACAGGCCACCTCCAGAATACATTGAAATATATGGACTTTATGTAGCATGTGGCCATTTTTCTTTATACTTGTGTTGTATATTAAGATAGTAAAGATTTCAGCACACCTCTTTTAAGGGTAAATTGTGTCAGATTAATGTCACATTACTGCAACACAACTCATCCATGCGTGAGAAAAGATCCCCTGCTAATTGTCTGCAATGTCCCCTAACATGTTTGTAACAAGTTATATTGTTTGTACAATTGATCTGCAGCTCCGTTTCAGCATTACTGGTGTATTTAAAGGGCATGTCCAACCCACTAAGCCCAAACTATAATTACATTAAGGACCCCCCCAACACAGGGAGTGTGTGTGTGTTTTGTGCACATGCGTGTGTGTGTGGTGGACCTGCCCTTTGAATACTCAACTTAAATAAACTTAATTAAAACTAATGCAACATGCATTAGATACGTGATTTCTTATTCTATGTAGAAAATTAGGTCAAATATTTTTTTTCACAGTTCACAAAGAATGAAGCGCCCTGGGAAATCCAAAACTACTGAGAGCATTTATTTAGCTGAATATCCTAGTGTGGATCTTCCATGACATTAGATGGAAATATTTGTAACATGATTGCTGCATCTTTAGGTAGAAAATGAAGCATTATGTGTTGCTCTCATTTAATTTAGAATCACTTGTGAATCAAGAATAATTTGTCCCTTACAGTGCAATGCAAAATCATTCAGACTTATTTAATTGGAGGAGGTGCAAAAATGTTCCCGTGTTGTTAATTTGCAGCAACCAATCTGATGTTGTCAAATGTTTTCTAAGTGTAGCAGAACAGTAAAAAAGGTAACATCTGATTGGTTGCTGCAAATTAACATGTGCAAATGAAATAAACAAGACAATGCCTTTATATTATGCGTAATATCCTTATTTTACAGTATGTTACAGTCTCATGTGAATGTACTCTGCCTCTGGTGATCTGATCTGCAGCATAGCTATGTTGATACCGGAAGAAACGACGGTTTATATTAGTCACTCAACTACACATCTTAGTGCTGATTATAAGAATACATTCCACTGTTGTAGGTAGGTATTATAGCAGTTTATGTATTATCTGGTTAGCATGGGTTTTACACTAACTTTTCCAAAGCGTTTTGAAAATAGCATGGCGTAGTCAATGTTATAAAGCAAAAGTTATGTTTTATAATACCATGTAGCACAAAACTTAAGGCCTTTTGAATAGGGGCCCAAGACTTACTTCTTACCTGACCACAATCCCACGATGCAATAAATCACGCAAAGGGATTATTGCATTGCGGGATCTCTGGCTGGAAAGCTGGGCTTGGAAATATACAGTAGCATCATTCTGTCTCTGTGCATACAGCTGTCTTTCTCAAAATCTATCAGCATCATTTTCAACTAACACTTACATGGCTGGAGAGAGATGGGGCCCCTATTGTATTTCTTGTATACCAATGATATTGAAACCCTGAATCTGAACTTGTTTTCTTTACTTCCTCAGAGATTTACTGTTTGCTCATTTTGTTCAATGAAACAGCACAGAGGCAAAGCAATATTCAGTTTGTGTCAGATAATTTCCTCAAAATAATAATTGCCATTGATCATTAGGCAGTTCTGCATTATTCTTCCAAGCCTACGAACCTTCAATCTATTTTCTAGTTTTTAGTATGGATTATTTTTAGGATGAGTTGTTTATTAATAATAATGAAGCAGGTGGCCTGCAGGGAAGTGTCATCTTGCTTGTAATCCATCTCAGCATGATGCTCTGCTCTAGTAGCAATAATCACATTATGTGACAGGTTATTATAGACTAATTCTTGCTGTCATCTATCTGCATTTCAAAAGCATAGTCTGGGTTAAGAGACCTTAAATCACAGCTCCAGTTACATAGACATTAATAATGGAGGGAAGATGATAAGCCTTTATTGTATTATTTGGAAAGAAAGGAACAAGATCGGCGGCAGGTCATCCCCTTCAGTAAGGAAAGGGTCTGAAAGAAAAATCTGAAGCTCAGTGATGATTGCTTAGTGATTTAGCAGTGTTTGTGTAGAAATAAACAGTGATCTATTGTCTTGAAGTGAATCACTGAGAACCTTAAGATATATGTATCGTTATGCTCTTGAATTGATTTAAAACAGGGTGTTACAGGAGAGAGGCATTTCACTACAGAGCAATTGAGACATGGAAGTGCCTGGAGTTGTTAAACAGTTTTCTAAAACATAGAATCTTTTATGATGTCTGTTATTGTCAGCTCTTCAGTTCTGCAAGGTGCTCTTATCAAAACAAGAGGCGCGCGCTCCCTCCTAATCGGCTGTTTTGCTCTGCGATGTTCTGCAGATCACCATGGTAACAAATAAGGGACAATTACAGCTAACGTTCACAGAAGCTGCCATGCAAATCTATCTTTCACTTTTATTACATTTGCTGCAAATTCACATAGAGAACCCTCCTTCTTCCCCTTCAAATACATCTGCCAATGACTTGGGGTGGGGTTTTCCCCAGAGTGCTGCCAGACTAAAGAAGAAAAGTAGCGTCACTGTTTGTTGTCTCGGAACAAGTGTCTGTGCTCTTCTGACTCCTGCACCACTTTCACCCTCCATCAAATCAGTAAGCCAGTGTGACAGATACGCTCACTGCCCCGTGTTTCTGCGTCACGCTTGGATTTTAATGTTCTATGCACTGAGTGTGAACCCAACTAACCTTGTTTAGCACAGAAAAAAGAACCCGTAGGTGGATTGTTAACTTTACTTTTGTGAATCTGTTTAGATTTGCATGAAAGACACAATTCTTTTTAAAAAAGCCTGCATTCACGTTAAAGCATAATATACACCTGCATTATAGAACATTATGTGGAGGCCTAAAGTTCTACGAATGATAATATCTCTGTTTCATTTTCTCTTTACATGGGTCTTTGCCTTGGGTCTTGTGTATCGAATATTTATAGACCAAACTGAATGGCCAGAACTAAGGTCTCAGGCAATGCGAACAAATATCGATTTCAAAAGTCTATAGTTCTCCTGGTAGGAATAACTAATTTACATTTTTGAAGCTTTGTGCTATGAAGCAGATCTGTATAGATAAATGTATGTCTAATTTTATGTATATTGTGCTATTTGGGGACACAGCAATATACAATATTACAATATGTGAAATACAGACGAGGGAAGATGAAATACATTAATAAATATACATATTGAGATTACACAGATATGAGGCGTAAAGGTTTATTACAATCAGAAAGAACTTGAAGAAAGTTTATCACTACAGTAAACATTAAAGTAGTATAATGCTAAACAAGAGTACAGCATGTGTCAGACTGGGATAACGTGAGGAGTTTAGTGTTACACAAAACACTTCCAGAGGTTTTTACATGGCGTGTTTATTTATCTAACAAGAGGAATATCAGGTTCACTGTACTTTTTAAATATATATGTTGATATTTACTTTATATATATTTAAAAATATTTTAGCATAAAATCATGGTAATGGAGAGCCTACTAGAGATGGACACAAACTCGAACTATTCGAACTAGTTTGTTTTTCCTGACTGGCTGCATTTTTGATAATTATCATAAATTCGATAAATATCGATATTACGGACCCTTCACTAACCCTAGAATGTATCGTTCACTAACCCTCAAAAGTATTGTTAGTTTTCGTATGGATCGTTTTCTGTAACCCTCGAATGTATCATTCGCTAACCCTTGATCGTTCGTTTTCCGTAATCCTCGAAAGTATTGTTCGTTTTCGGTAACCCTCAAATTTATGGTTCTATTTCCGCTAGCCCCTCGAAAGTATAGTTCGGTAACCCTCGAATTGGCCGTAACCCTCAAATTGCCCGCTCTTGTTTAAGAAGCACTTTAACAAGTTTTGGTAATAGTGACATGTTCCCCAGACCATTTCCCAGGTGCCACAGCCATTTACAGTAAGTTACCATTGTTAGTTTAGCTGTAAATCACTCGGACCTTTCGAACTATACCTCTCCCATTAACTTTAACGGGTCCGAATTTAAACTTTCGAACTTTTACTGAAGTTCGAATGTTCGAAAACGGACCGAACTTTATGAAGTTTGGCCATCTCTAGAGCCTACCTGTTCTGGGTGCAAACTCATTAAGGTGCTCACAACCTGGGTACTTCATTTTTGTTGTAGTGTTTAACTGGTCAGTGCTAACTAGGAAAGTACCAATGCAGTTATAGGATTCCTCTTTATTGGAAGGTAGATTTTTTTTCAAGATACAGTAAATTCCTTAGGTCCTTTCCTTACCTTCCCTAGAAATGAAGGGTGCCAGTATCTCTATCTTTATCCACAAAGGGTAAGTTTTCAAACTAATGTTAGGATGTCAAATGACTGATAACTTTATTTCAGTCAGCAGGAATGTATGATGTCTCTAAAACAAAAACCCAGTAGGTTTTTTAAATGTAGCACAGGAAAGTGACTTAAACAGCATTGCACTGAATCCGAAAGTTTCAGACTCTTGACTATATAAAAAACCTTATCTTTATAAGACATTAGTAATTCAGCATAACACATTTACAGTGTCAGCGTTAAGAAACACCTTCATCTCAATGAAAGGCTGGAAGAAATGCTACTAAAGTTTTCTGTATTCAGTCATGCAAGATAGAAAGGCCAGAGAGATTCATGTAAATCGGAACCCCCTGCAGTTGAAGACATGTCAAATCTAGAGACATGACTTGAAATGTACCTTTGGGTTTATCAGACATCTGTTAAAAACTGCTTAGTAAGTCTCTGCAAAGAAAAGAAAACTAACTTTCCTTCCGACCAATAACTATAGGATTATATGAGAATCACTGTATAGATGGTCTACTGTTCTAAAAATGTATTGTCTTACACTGCATACACAAATACGACTGGCAAGTTTTGGGCCACCAGCGGTTCCGTGGAATGTATTGAATTCTATCCATATTTCCTTCCCATTTTTTTCTACCACAGTTTTTGAATTTTCAACCACGATTATTGAATTTTTTTTACCACAATTTTTGCTAAGTTCTGCCTTTTGAATTTCCAAAAATTCCACCAATACGTGGATCTTTGAAAACACTGGTTCTGCTTCGAAATCAGGTTTATTATGAAACCAGGACTCTCTAACAATGAACAATTTATTCATTAGTTTCAAACATTCACTTTACAAGTTATCTCACTTAACATGCCTTTTTGTATTACTGTATATGATGTATAATCATTTCAAGTATATCAGTATTTACCAAGGAGTTTTGTGACCATATAACAAGGGTAATATGTGTGCCTCAACTTTCCCTACTTTGCTACTCTTTGCAAGTCCAGCCCTAAAATGAGAACTTACATACAGGTAAATCACCCCCTGTATGTTACAAGTGCTACAAGTGCCCTTGCGGCTCTAATAAGAGCCCTTGCGACTCTAACAAGAGCCCTTTGGGGCTTAGGGGTCCCGCAGCTCGAACCGGGACCCCCTTCCCCGGCCCTATCAGGGCCCTTGTGGCACTTACAAGTGCCCTTGCGGCCCTAAGAAGGGCCTTTGGGGCTTAAGGGGCCCCACAGCTCAAACCGGGATCCCCCTCCCCGGCCCTTGTAAGGGCCCTTGCGGGTGGGGGTCCCGCAGCCCAAACCGGGACCCCCAGTGAGCGGCTCTTAAAAGAGCCCTTGGGCGGCATCTTCTTTCTTCCAGCCCCGGCGACACCAGCTCCACTGAGGCAGCCGACCCCCGAGAGGTACCCCTGCGGCCACCGGTGACCTCAATGAGGCCGATGTTGCCAGCGTCTTGATCCATCGTGAAGTCTTTGGGCTGGCAACACAAACCCCACTGAGGTCGCCGATGCCAGGCAGGCTCACCGCGGCCGACAGTGAGCCCGACAGAGCCGATGTTGCCAGCCGCTTCTTTCTTCTTTTATCAGCCATCTACTGCGATGGCATCTGAGGTCCGCGGCGGGGAGTGCACCTCTTTATATAGGTTTGCAGAAAGCAAAACCTAATCTGTTTCTGATTGGCCAATTTTTTAATGCTTAGTTTAGATGCTTTACATTAACCAATCAGATTTCGGATTAGGGTTTTCTGCAAACCTATATAAAGAGGTGCACTCTGCCGCGGACCTCAGATGCCATTGCAGTAGATGGCTGAAGAAAGAAGAAGGAGAGGGTACCTCCACCCCTCCCAGCGGGCCCTTCCCTTCCTCTCTCCACCAGTGGCGGGGCAGGGGGCTTGGCAGGGGGCTTGGAGGGGCTGCTGGGGAGGGGGTGCGCAGTGGGTGGTCGCGACCACCTGCTGCTGCCCCCTCCCAGCAGCCCCTCCTAGCCTCCTGTTCCATATGTTTGCCGCGAGCTGGGTTGAGGTTAGGTTATGCTCCGCCCCTGAAGCGGAGGCGCTGGGATTTTAAGCCCCTTCGCGGCGATATTGTACTTAGCACGTTGCAGACATCGCGGCCACAATACATATCGCAGTGATGGCGCTCACCGTTATAAATATGGCGATAGCACTATTTTCGCGGCCGCGATGTGCGGCGGTAATTTTTGGGTGCTATTTTCGCCCATTTATAAATATGCCCCTTAATCTTTAAATTTAGAAATCAATGCAAAAACTCTCCCGAAAGTCTTTGCTAATAGCATAGCAGCCATAAATTGAACTTAAAGTTACATCAAAAGCCCTTAAACATTCTCACTTGATGTGGAAGTGAGCCAAAATGCCCTGCTCCATTAAAAATAACATATTGCTGCTTGGTTTTGTAACGATTTCCACATAAAATGGCACTTATCAGCTTAATAAACAGAGAAATATAACCGCTGCATTCTGTGTAATTCTAAATTTGTTAATGGAAATGTTTAGTGGGGAAAAATATTTTTGTTGAAATAACTATTTACAAATACCTCAGTAATTTTGCATTTTCACTTTTTTGTAAAACGAGTTGATTTTTATTTAATTTGCTGCAGTCAGAAGTGAGGTGCCATTTTGGGTTCTGCAATGGTCCTTCTGATTTCCCGGGATGCCCATAATCTTCCTAACAGTTTTTACCTCATTGGTTGTTGGATGGGTTAAACATGCTTAAATTTCTACCGAGCAACTGAGGCAAGGACTATAATGAACACTATTAGGTGTCCTGCTTATAAAATGTCAGTGCTTTGGGAGCATGTATTTATACACAGAGGAATGGGCATATTAAGGTTATTGGAATGTGAACTTTTTAAAGTGATTCACTTAAAGAATATCTGTGTTCTAAAAATTAACTGTTTGAAAATGGAAAGTGCCTGGGTCAGGGAGGTTGGATTAATTATTCCTACCTCACAATATCCTTTCATTGAGGAGCTGCAGCACTAACACTTTTCATTTGCCAGGTTAGTCTTGGACTATTCCTGTATTAAAGATAGTGCTGAAGCCAGGAGGAAGACTGGCAGAATCTATTTTCTTTGGGCTGGTGCTCCTCACAGAAACAATATTGGGAGTTAGAAATTACCAATCCTATATCCCTGTCCCATGTATTTTTCAGTTTATTTTTTTTAAAAATACAGTTTATACACGATAGTTATTCTTTTTTAATTTTTTTTTTATTTATAAGTGTATCATATGTCTAGGGCCGTTTTATTCTTGGCAGCGTGTGCGCCATCGCGGGCAACCGATTTCTGTTGGCCGTTTGTTCAGACGATCGGACGTGGCAGTAAATCACCGCCGATTGCGCTCTTGCCTATGGACCACATTATAAGTCTTAGTGAACTGTCAGGCATATCGATTTAAGGTGCGTCCGACAGTGATTTGATCGGTTGGTCGGGGCATAAAATTTGCACGTGTGTACCCAGCCTAAGGCCTTTATCAAGGCATGATAAAAGTCCTAGACACATGATACATTTATAAATGAATTAGCTAATGAGTTTTAACTTGTTTGGAGAACAGTTCCCCTTTATATGCAAACCAACATCCACAGAAACACTGTATACGGCATATGTATTTATAACAAGCTGGCATAAATAAGGTATATCCAATGATCCAGGGCTAGAGTGGAATTCTTTAGTCAAGAAGTGCTTAATCAGGGTACATTTCATATTTATCTCTGCACATAAACGTGCATATGTAATTCATTGATTTTACTGTTTATGTAACTTTTACGGCAGAGCAAACAGATAAAATAAGCATTTATTGGACCATAACAGACTTAAAATATTGCTAGTTTCCCGGCTTTCATCCTGACAGCCACCCAGCAGCAGTAACAGCTATTGTTTTCTTACAATTCCTCACTACTAACATCGAGACAGTCATTGTGTAACCACAATTGCTCATCAGCAGATACAGACAGGTTCTCAATTCAGAGATAGGCTCGTTAGCATACCACAGCCATAATGGATTACCAGTATACTGTTGTCATTTGATGGCACTATGGCGTACACAGTTATGTGGCCAGTCTGTTGTGTTAAAAGTTGTCTTAAGGTGCATACACATGTGTGATTGCGTCCGACAATAGTGCTGTGTATGGGCCCTTTATGTCCATTTTGGTTGACAAAATGCCCATACATGGCACGATTGACGGCCGATACGACCGGCCATACACATCGTTCATTGCGGGTCAGCGATCGCACATGTGTACGAGGCTTTATTCTTTTCTTTCATCTATATGCTGATCCGTCACATAGATGCATAAAATCACATATCGTTCCTGAGAGCACCTCCTTTTTTATTAACTGAATCCTAAAACATTTAAAAAAGCCTTTTTTGTTTGTGAAATTGGATTGGGCTTACACATGTAGTTTTTTCCCATTTGAAACTTACGCTAAGGGGCATATTTATAAAGGAACAAAAATAGCGCCAAAAAATTACTGCCGCACATCGCGGCCGCGAAAATAGCGCTATCGCCTTGTGATCTCTGGTATGGTCTGTCTACCTTGTGGTTTATGTTATGGTCTGTCTACCTTGTGATCTCTGGTATGGTCTCTCTACCTTGTGGTCTATGTTATGGTCTGTCTACTTTATGGCGTATGATATGTTCTGTCTACTTTATGTTCTGCATTATGGTCTAAATTTGTTTTTTTTTCCAAGCCAAAATGATCTGTGTTACTTTGTATCTGTAACTATTTCTTACATAAGAACCCAAGTATGTGAAAACACTGACATGGATTTCACACACTTACATTAAAATGTATGTAGGTGGAATGTACAGTCTACAGGGCACATAACTAATTTGTAAATAGAACACATAGGCTACAGCTATTTCAAATGTGCCTGATAATTTTCTGACTTTAAAGGTGCCTCTAGTCTATAACCTATTTATATATTTCTCTTTTTTTCAACCCAAAATGAACCGTGTTAATGTGTAACTGACATGGATTTCACACGCTTACATCGAAAGTATGACGGTAGAATGCACAATCTGTAGGCTACGTAGCTACATACACTGGACCCCCTTAATTGAACCACAAGTAACATATGTATGTATGTATGTATGTATGTATGTATGTATACAGCAGTGAACATATTACACAGTGCTTTACAATTATTTAATTTATGTACATCAGGCCCGGTCCATGAGAAGGCTATAAGGGCACGGCGACACTGCATCTCATCAGAAGCGCTCATGCAATCGCACCCGATTGCGCGTGGGACTCCGGTGCAATCTACATGCGATTTCTGCGCGTTTGTGATTTTTCCATTTGAGATCGGAAAGTGCATGCAGTTGTGCATAAAAATGGCGATCATATGCAACTGCGTATGTCAAACGGACGCACAATCGCAACGCACACGAAATCCAGAAACCTGAATCGATCGGTTGCCACGATTTCAATGTTAGAAATTGCGCTAGTGCGGCCTAGCCCTAAAGGTTTTGCACTATATAACACTATATTACAACTGTATGTATCTTACACACACACAGCCAATTTGAATGTCTATATGGTTGGGCCAGACAATAAAACCCATTGTCAAGGACAGATCATTAATATTGAAAAGGAACTTGCTGTCCGTGAAGGAATATCGCTGCATATGAAATACATATCTAACTTATTTTCTACTTATTATTAGAATTTAAATTGTTTTTAATTTCTCTGTGTACTGTCAGTCAGAGGCAGGCTGAAATGTTGCTGTACTCTATCTAGACCATTTGTTGGTTGAATGGATACATGAATATGGACTGCTTATTCACATCCCTGGATATATTCCTCTGCTGTAGTGAGTCACTACCATTTCCTAGCACTTAAAAGGTATCTTCACTGGTTAGAATGACTTTGTGCCATTCAGTTTTATTGAAGAATGGGAGGTAAAGGAGCTGTGTCTTACTTCCCGTTCTTCAATAAGAAGGCGGGCGAGAGACTGGGGTAAGCTCCTTACCTTGTTCCCGGCTCCAGCAGGTTTTATTGAAGAACGGGAAGTAAGACACAGCTCCTTTACCTCCCATTCTTCAATAAAACTGAATAGCACAAAGTCATTAGTCAAATTCCTATAGGTAATCCCATATTTATTAATGCAAATAACACAAAATGCAAGCAGGCTCATTTACCCAGACATGCTGGGCAAATATGTGGAGTTAAAGTCGTGCTAACCGGTTCGCTACCAGCGAGACTTTAACTCCATATTAGTGTCACCCGCACATCCGACACTCGCGATTCAATATCGCGATTGCGCTAGTTTTAGCACAGGATTTTAACACTAGCAGATAGCTGGCGTTAAAGTCCCGCAGTGGGTAAATCGGATTTACCGACATTCGCAAACGTGATATTGAATCGCAGAAGGAGCATTTACCCAGAGCGATAGCGGCTCTGGGTAAATGAGCCTGTAAATGTTTTACAAGATTATTCAATAAAAGTTCTTTCGTTAAAATGGTACTAATTTTGCCCCAACCAATCAGATGTTAGCTTTAAAATGTTAAATAAGATCTGATAGGTTGGGGCAAAATTTTTAACAATAAGAACTTTTTTGAATCTCCCTGTTTTTTTTACACTAACAAATACGGGCTTACCCCTATAAATATTTAACTAGCACCTGAACTGGATTATCATTTGACACTATCAGGGTTATTGGATAAAAGTTCTTATTGTTAAAAATTGTGCTAATTTTGCCACAACCAATCAGATGTTAGCTTTTTAAATATTAAATAACATCTGATTGGTTGGAGAACTTTTATTGAATCCCCCTGTATGTTTTAGAGACCTGGTGAAACTCCCTACCATTTTAGTAGTTTGGGCATTGTTATAGAGTGTCTGAGCATAACTAACACATTATTTGAATGTTTGTGTATATTGTTCATGTAGAAGAATACATAGCCATAGAAGGAGTGTGACGTTGGCTGCTATCTAGTCATCCAATCAAAATCAGAATGTGCGTGGAGGATTATAAAATGATTGGCCTATTTTTCCCTTGTCAGACATGCTGAAATATTTTTCTTTTGGCTAAAGCTTGTCATATCAGGATTATTGTTTTGGAAAACTTCCCATGTTTATTATAGAGTATATCCATTTTTCTGTTACATTTTAACACATTTTACACATACATATGCGTACATGTACACATATATACACCAATCAATATTGATCAATATTGCAGATTAGTATAGGTTTGGAATGACTAGTGTTTATTAAAGCTTTAAAATGAAATACAGGGTGCTCGCCCAAGACCTCTCTGTAATAAGGACTGAGCAGCGAGATAATGAATTATTACTCACTAGGAAGAATCAGGAAATGTCAAACGTGTGCAGAAATAGGCTGTGGCCACACACAGCCACACATATGTGAAAAGTGTGATCGCAATGCATTATGTTTCATATCAGGGAATTCTGGGAGTTATATTTCGGAAACATCTGGAGGCATACCTCCTTAACCAAAAGAGGACTGTGTCCAGTACCCGTGGAAGCCCACCCCAGAACACATGTTAATATTATAACATATAATATATAGGGATTTTTATTTCCAAAGGTCAAATCTGCTTGGTTGCTGCAAATTTAGGCTAGGTACTCGCAGACAGGTTTTTCCGGCAGGCCGACCGCTCGCCGCTACTGATCTGCTTGTGTCTACATAGCCAGCGCACCTCTTAAAAAATAACCCGACTGTTGTTTGTTCTGTGAACTGTTTGTAATTCCTTTGCCGGTTGCTGACATTTGCATCTCAGGCCCCCAGGGAAAGACGTACCCTGATGACGTACCCCGTAGGGTTTTTTATGGCTATGTTTTTTTTGCCACCCATACCAGAGATGAGCAAGTCCCAGCAAACTGTGGACATTTCTGCTACAAACCACCAAACAGACTTTTAGGAATTAATGTCAGTAGCTGAATCCTTGGTCTCTGTTGATGTCCCAATTCCAATTTCCTACCCTCTCCCCTGGAGAAAGAATGTCCCCAACACACATGGAATGCTCGGCCACTTCCTCTAGGTAACAAACAATTCCGAACTTCCCTTCATTGTTCGAGATGAAAACTGATCTCGGTGAAAGTTCCTGTTTCAGGGAATATCTGTAAGGAATTTGGCTTCACATCATTGATACGGTGGATGTTCTCTGTCCATTTCTCACTCCAGCTTCTTTATTTTGGCCGGTTGGTGGTGTTATTTTGTTTGTATCCAGCCGTTAACACGAGCCAGAATGTGTGGCTGAAACGAGAAAATGTTCTCTATGGCGATAAAGAGACAAGACATTAAACAATTAGAACATTTATCATATTAAAGGGAACAGAATGAGAACCTTGAGCTTTGGTCTTTATTGGGCAGGGACCGATTTACAATGACATAAATAGGTGGCGAATGTTGGAAACTGGGCGTGGCAACGTGAGGTGAAGATGAACAATGGCGCCCCCTGAAGGCAGTGGAAGTGGAAAATAATTTTAACGTTTCACCTAGACTATAAAGGGTGGTATGTTCTGTGCTTGTAATGTTTTGCCAGCAGTAAAGGCGCATTTAGACGAGTCCTGGTTTGGAACCGAAGCTGCTTTAGAGGTGAAACTGTGTCAAAAGCTTTTGGAATGTCGACGAGTGGAACTTTGGTGTTGAAAATTCAGCGTTGAAAGTCATAAATTCGAAACGCTTTGTCGAAAAGTCACAAATCCCGCTCCCATTGGGTTTGATTTGAGTTTCATGTTCGGCAAAAGTGCAACTTGTTCCTCCAATCAGTTTCATTGATTTCTACACAACACGTTATAGTTATTTTATCCATTCACATCTGGCCTCTGTAGAGTTGCCACCTTTGCCTTTGAGACCCGAATACATATGAAATTTACAAGACAAATTATATATTTTGGTTATAATTTTGGTTATAATTTCTATAAGAAGCATGACGCAGGCCACATCGATTTCAGTGTAGCCATACAACATGTATTTCAAGCAATGGCACCTAACACAGCAGCATGTAGATTTTGTTCGGTTCTTCAAGACAAAAGTGGTAACCCACACAGACAATGTTCCCATCATGCACGTGCACACAACAGGCCTGCCCACTCACTACCACTCATTGGCGGAACTAGGAATCATTGGGCCCCCCAGCAAAACTATGATCCACAGTGTTTTTATAGAAAGAGGTTATATCTTATAGGAAGAATAAGAAGATGCCCCTACCCCTGCTGTTGCTCCCCTGGTTGTTAGGCCCCTGTGCGCACTACATACTTAAGACAACTACATACTTAAGACAACCAGTCTTGGGTGGTGACACTTTTTAACAATTGTATATGGACAAAATGGGCTATATTTATAAAAGGCCGAAATTAGTGGCATAAAATTACCGCCGCACATCACATCAGGAAAAAATTGTAAGTGCCCTGATAGGGCCGGGGGAGGGGGTCCCGGTTTGAGCTGCGGGACCCCTAAGCCCCAAAGGGCTCTTGTCAGAGCCGCAAGGGCACTTATAAGTGCTGCAAAGGCCCTGATAGAGCCAGGGAGGGGTTTCCGGCTCGAGCTGCGGGACCCCTTAAGCCCCAAAATGCACTTCTCAGTGCCCCCACTGGAGGGTCCCTTCACCCCCCAGCGGGCCCTTCCTTCCCCCTCCCTGCGAGAGTATGGGACGGGGGGCTGGGAGGTGCTGCTGGGAAGGGGTTGCGGCGCCCCTCTGAGGAACGCGACCACCTGCGGCGATCCTTTCCCAGGATCCCCTCCCAGCCCCCTGTAATCTCGCCCGTTTTCGCCACTCTCAGGGTGGCGAAGTGAAACCTTTATAAATAGAAGCGGCGGTAACTGTTACGATAGGCGCGAAAAGTTAATGTGGCGTTAATTTTTCGCGCCCGCTTTCCGCCCATTTAATCGCGTTTTTTGTGAACGTGGCAGGAAAAGCGTCTGCAAAAAGATAACACTCGTTTATTAATATGCCCCTATGTTTGAGTATTTTTTCCTTAATTACGGCAATTATTATTTTATTATGCCGGGTATTGTAGCCCCTCCCTGTAAACAACCATTGTTGCCAGCCCCGTACCATAATGAGACCTGGGGACCATTTATTGTAAAATTCTATTTCTATTCACAACTAAAATAGTTTACAGTCCGCCGGGCCAGCACCTCTATGTAAACACCGACTGTATTCCTATATTTACAGCCGAAGAAGAGGAAAAATATGACTCTCTTAAGCAGTAAAATGGTTTCATTACGTTATTTAATAACTTTTATCTCTATTGTTAACTCCTGCAGCCACTTAACACCCCACTGTCCACCATCCACTATGTAACTCTTCCTTTCTAAATATCTATTTATCTTCCAAAGAACAAATGGCACACATGCAGGTTAACGCTGTTTAATCTTACTGAGTGACGCCTGATCATTTTCCAAATACATGGAGTGTTATTAACCTTTCCCTTCGGTTGGATCACCCACACTCAAAGGCAAAGTGTAACTATGGTCTTGTTTAACTTTTCCCTAATAAACTCTATATCTCAGTGTATTTATTAGACACAGAGACGGATCTTGAAATGAGCAGATTTATTGGTCTGAAGGGAACATCTAGTTGTACCAGTATTTTAACATTTTTGTTTAATCACATAAAAGAAGTATCAGGTTCTCTGAAAGAATGTCTCCTCCCTTCTGCCCCTGGAATAGAGACATAAGATGGGTCATTTTTACTCCTTCACTCCAGAGACACCACTCCATGCAATATAAACTACACAACAGTTCAGTGTATCGGTCGATCGGAGCGAAATAAACGATTGAGGTCAAGGTTGAGGGATATGTCCGATCCACCGTTTGTTCGAAACGGATAAAAGGATGATCGGACACAGCGGAAAAACATGTCCGATCGTGCGGTCCTCTATGGACCACATGCTCAGTTGTGGTAAACTGTCGGCAGTGGCCACTATTGCCACAACTAACAGTCCTTCCGACTGGCTGCCCAGTCGGAAGAGCCCAACGGTCAGTCAGCAGGAAAAGTTGCATGGTGTGTACCAGGCTTTAGACATTTTTCAATCACCCAAACCCAGCTAAAGAATCAACCTGATTCCCTAATTTTGCCTGCTTGGAAGAACTGCACCCAATCTGTACCCATAACCCCCTTAACCCAACATGCAACCTGTTCAGGTACCCATTGTTCTAAAATATGTTATAATTAGATATAAACGAAACTGGAAAGTTCATTCTGACCTTGGTTCTGCAGAACTTATTGCAGTTCTAAAAATGCAATTCGAACCCCATTGAATGTTTCAAATTTTCGATCACAAAATTTCGACGCCATTTGCAGATTTACTATAGAAATGTTCATTTATCAAATGGAATTATCAAAGTTTTGAGGTTTTGAAAATGTAAAAAATTCCGTCAGATCCGCGGAATTGCAAAACCGTCAGTTCCGTCTCTAAACCAGGTTTGTTTCTAAACTGGGATTTATCGCTAGTTACAATATCATTGTAAACATACATTAGCATAATATTAAACATGGACATAGCGCTAAAGACTGTCTGTATTTATTAACCCAACCCAATAAATCTTGTTCTGTTAAAAAAACTTGATCTATTTTAGAACATTTAGATGTCCATTGGTAATGTAAAAGATAAATAAAGATCTGCAGATTACAGAGTAACGTTAGAGTGTTTATTACTACAAATGATTTTCATTGAAAGGGATCAAATACAAAGCTTTGTGGCTGCTCTCAAGCCATTTAAATGGCATTTTATCACCAATGCGCTAACCTTTCTATGAAGACTGTCAGCACTGCAATGCTATTTCTCCACTGGGCCTAGGCACGTTTACCCTTAAAACAAAATCTGGTGAATTGTCAGTCACCTGCCCCCAACCCTAACTAACATATTTGCCACTTTATTAGCTGTATTATTAACCAGGTATTTAACGATAATTAATTATGCCTCCATTCTGGCAGAGTAAGCTGGCTCCATCGTTCATGCAGTCAATCAAGGGTGTGATAACCGACATCACAACCAATGATTATAGGTTGTTTCACCTGCTGCCTCATTTGCACATGTTCAAGCTTTTAAAAAGCTCATTGAGCAGAGGGGAGGAGGCTGATACCAGAACGGAAGGGAAATATCTGGTTACAAATGTGCATAATAAACTGGTAATAATATCAGTTGGTATTGCAGGCTGATAACAGACAAGTCACCATTTTTTTGTTTCAAGGGTGGACATGCCCATCAAGATGGGAATTGTTTTAAAAGGCAGTTTAAATTTTTTCATGTTCCTGTTGTGCATTTTTCCCATTACATTAAAGATTTTAGGAAATGTGAGTACTTGGGTATTTGTTTGTTCTTCAAACACCGATTTGTTGTAAATCTTTCCATGTTAAAATGCTCCTTCATAACTTGGCCTACATTTTTCTATTGTCAGTCGTTTATCTCCAACCAGCAATATTAGATAGCTTGCTTGATTCGAAGCCTGCATTACCTCTTGATAATCCTAAAAGAAAGTCTTAGCATTTTAAAGTCTCTTTGGTTAATTATGGTATTTTGCTTCCTAAATCAGTTCCATTAAAAGGTATGTTAATCCTTGAAAGCTGGAAAATTATGATGATTGGTCTACTGAAGCTTTCACGTTGATTATGTTTTCTAATTAAAAATGAAACAAAATGGGTTGCACTTTAAAATAATAAACCGTGGACTGTGAAAGAGGTACAAATTGTATTAATAAAACGGAAGAGACTTTATGATGTGTGTTTTAATCATGTTTAGTATTCTCCGTGCATTTTTTGTTATTAAACACACATAATACTGTGTTTTTTAGTCATTTAAGCTGCTGTTACTAATAGCAGATTTGCTGTACATTTAATTTATACCAGTTACAAGTACAAAATTGCCTTACATCTTCCCCCCTCGTTTTTTTTTCTCCCAGAATCCTTTCATTCCATTTTATGGTGATTACTGTAGCAGCAGGATGAATTTACTCTTCTTTATGTGGGTTTAAAGCTTGTATCTGTCTTATCCACAAGCAGAAGTCACAGAAAAACTACCAGATGAAAATGCTTCATTTGCAATATAATTATATACATGAGAATACAACATAGTTGATGAAAAACAGATAACAACTGCATGTACTGATCTTTTCTCCCCCCATGGAATGATGATTATAATTATCTGTTTTCTTACTCTCAAAAAACCAGATAAGACAATACTAATTTAGCTTGATGACTGGGAAAAAGAAAACAGGTAGATAACAGGTTTCTGCAGGAAAAAGAAACCTATTTGGTGTACAGTGTGCTGTACTGTGTTGATTGTATGCTATTAAGAAATGGACTTGATCACCAAGGATGATACACACATCATAATAGTTTGTTTAAATGATATCGACTATCGCCTTCTCTCAATTCTATGGAATTTCTGAGCATCGCGTGTGTTCCAATGCTCTGCACTGATACATTCCAACTTTGCTAGAATCTACTACTTTTTATTAATAGAAAAACTCTGACAGTGACATTTTATATATTTGTACATTAGATTTAAATTTGTTTGACTATTACCAAGTTTACCTGAAAAACACGAATTCTCATAAATTCAACATCAGTCCATACATTTTTTCTCTCTCTCTGATCACTTAATATAAGTAGTCATAAGCTCCAGGGAAGCAAGCAGCTAAAATAGAAACAATAGAATCTAGGATTATTGTACCATTAAGTAATTAGATAATCTTCCCCATAGGGGTTGGTTCACGCAGTGTGACATGCAGGCACGGAATCCAAACTAAAATAAATATAGGAATTTAAATATATCCTCTGCGCAGAAAACATTTCATAAAAAGAAAAATTGTAATGAAATGTAATCTCTTTTGTGTCTGAAACGACTTCAGTCAATCTAATTTGCAGCTTCGGTACTATACTGAATTTCTGATTTTTCCAGGTTGATAAAAATCCCTTGATATATTGTGAATGCCAGATGTAGAGAACAGTAGAATAGTAATGAAATACATAAGTACAAGAGAGAAAACACTTTAAATTATCCATGGTCATTTGTTTTAATAAAACATTTTTACCTTCACTGCTTGTGTTACCCCCTCTTAACACTTATCAATTAAACCTTGGTGTTACCTATTGCATTACTCATGAGGTTTTAAGAAGAAATAAACAATGGAATAAGGATGTCTGAGGATGTCATTGTTAATGTTGCAGCTTGTACTGTAAGTGGATATCAGCCCCTTTGATTCACCATGGAGCAGCCCTCTTTAAAACATATACTTTTATTATTCCATTCTAAAAAAATCCATTACATTCTCTGCCAATTTAAATGACGATTTTAGACAGAGCTGGTTGATTGCAACGTTTCGAATCCACCTGGATTCTTTTTCAAGCTCCAGGTGGATTTGAAACGTTACAAACAACCTGCTCTGTGTAAAATCGCCATTTAAATCGGCAGAGAATGTAATGGATTTTTTTAGTATGGAATAATAAAAGTATATGTTTTAAAGAGGGCTGCTCCATGGAGCAGAGGTTACCAGGCAGTAGGTATCAGTGCTTCCTTTTATTGGTTGGCAGGTGGCTTAGTGAAGAAGGCATGCCATGCACTGGGGCTAAAGCAGGGAACAGGGCTGCTGCCATGTTACATGACAAACTGCAACAGTAAGAATGACAGCTTTAGAGCTGTATGCCATAATTAATTGTTGTGAGGAAATCTTTATTTGTCCATTTAGTTCTTCTTTAACCCCACTATTACCTGGCTCTATCTATAGTTTTATGATGTGTATTACCACATTATCCATTATCTTCTATTACCAGCCCTACCATTTTGACATTTAGCATACACAAAATTATTTTAATTTACTACATTTATTATTGCTCATTCTAATTTGTTAACTGGGAACTCAACGATCAATATCTGCCACACCAAGCTATGTCAAGCACTTCACTATTCATCTACTGTACAATGTAATTGTCATATATACACATGTACAGCTTAGGATACAAATGATGTTTTGTGAACATTATTAAGTTAATTAGTCCGATCAAGTTCACATAGATTAGAAGCAAATTGCACTGCAAAATGTACGGCTGACAAGATTTTGGATTGGTTTCCTGCATATCACAGATACAGATAAATTGCTAGAACCATGTTTCCAAATGTCAAATATAAGAAACTCACATTTATTCCACTACAACATTTACAAACATATTAATAGGGTATTGGCAATTTCATCATATCATGGCTTTCAATAGCAGTATAGATTCTGGCTCCAGGAACACTAAATAGTTTGTTCCTGTCTTGCCTGGTTTACTGGTAGAAAGGGATAAGAACCCCTACCTCCCATTATTATATTATTATATATAAAGGAGAAATAAGGTCAAACAGCTATTACTCACCTTCGTTCCTAGCTCCTGTACAATTGATTAATAAGGAACACAGACTTTTGGGTAATTTCCATGTTTCCATGGCAGCTTTTAGGAAAGCTATATCTTTAAAAAGACTTTTACAGGATTCCACAAGCTAAATGCAATACCAGAGCATCAACTACAGACCAGTTTCAGTTTTATTGAGCCATCATCAGTGTAGTGCAGTGCAGTGTTAAGCAACTATAGACAGATGTCACCAATCGAAGAATGGGAGGTAAGGCATAGCTGTGTAGTTGCCCTTTAACTATACATTCTCTTTAATTTTATGTAAAAGCATATTTATCTCAAACATAAGCCACAATATATAGTACAAACTTCTTGCAGATGTAAGTGATAGTGGATTTAAACCCAGGAGTCAGAAAATATATGTTAATTTCTACAAAATTAAAGCACAATACACTGATATATACAAGGTCTTCTTGACTTTGTATTCTGTATGACAGTAAGAAATATATTTATAATATTCCAAAGATATGCAACTGTGCCCATTTGCTTCTAGCTGAAAATGCATTTATTGGGACTTCAGTAACACAGAGAGCAGCTAACTGCAGGATTGGGTTTATCTGCACAGAAAGAGCACAGAGAAACAGATATTGCTTATTCCTTTTCCTTATCTTAATGGTGAACCAATTAGCCATGCAGTGACAGAGAAATAAGCTTTACTTTTATAGAATGTATAGTTTTCATGTAGTGTGCCAGGGGGAGGGGCTGGGTGATTGACAGTTCTTTACTAACTATCTGTGCCCCGCCCTCTTTAAAAAGTAAAACTCCCAGAGCTAAAAAACAAGGGATAGGAAGGTCAGAGAAGAAAAAAAAAAGCAGATTTAAGATTGGTGGTAATTAATCCTAATTACTGTGTGATTAGTTAAAAAAGGATTTGCCTCGGTTTACATGTCCTTTAATACTAATATACAATATAGAAAATAATAAAAATTAAAAAAAAACATTCAATCAGAAGGTGGGACAGGTACTGTACATTTGTGCTTTTGGATTTGGTCAAAGGATTATGTACACAGATCAAGGTCAATAAACAAATTTAAGTTGAGAGATTTTCTCAAACATCACCAATTTTATAGAAACGGAATTTACTCCTTGCTTGTATTTGTAAAGATGTATGTGCTGAAGGATGTATTAGATTTTAGTGATTAAATGCTCTTTTTATGACCTTCATTCTGGAAAAAATATTGCACTGGGCTTATGGACTTTTGTTTCCTTAACCCTTCTTGAAGAACTAATCATTATTTTCTACTTAGTCGGAATTTTGGTTTGTGTATACAGACAAGAGAGCCAAAGGTCGTTCTGTCTACATATCAAGCATGAAAATAATGTGATGAAATGCAGGAGTTCAGCAGCAAATAAATACTTTTCAGAAATAATGGATGGCTGTAAATGATACGAAGTATAAGGCACAGACATAGTACTTGTGTGATCTCTAACCAATCCAGATAGTTCTTTGTTATTGCCTTATGTTGAGACTCATGGGAAAAGTAGATTGTTGTAATTGCTCCTCTTTGTAAGAAATCACCCCAAGCAGGTGGTCAAAGTTTTAATGCAATTGGGCAGTACAAAGAACAAAACTGAATGCCAGATGATTAGTAAAACAGAACTGTAATCAATTATTGGAAAACAAGAACAATATTGTTAATGGTCTTTTATGTCTTAATCAGCAAACGTTTAAATGAGACAGACCTTGTCAAATAGTTTGCTTGATTTATGCAAGGTGATGTGTTTATACATCGAATGGCATTATGTTAGTAAGCAGTTGGCATATTCTATGCTGATAAAATCTATACCATCTATATATTATATAGACTAATGATTAACTATCACAAACACAATTTCGAAATATTACAGAATTGTTCTACATGATTGACAAAGTCCTAGGTTTCCAATAGACTGATATTTCCATCCACTTTCTGTAAATTGCAAGATGTAATATTGTGTTGAGTTAACAGTAAATGAACCTAAAATGCTGAAGTTAATACAAAGAGTGATGATTGAACTACTCCTTCGTCTGTCTTCTGGTTTCCCCATTCAAGTGCCTCAATGCTGTAGGCTTTTCCGGCATACACACTGTATATTTCTATACTCAGTCTCATGTAAATGAAATTTACAGTAACTGCACAGTATTTGAGGACAAATGTGGCAAGTCACTTGTCATTTTTGTTAGGTAGTAACTCTCTTTCCAAGCTCTGTTGTCAAATTATTTAATGATCTATTCCAGACATATATCAAGTAAAACTACAAAAAATTCAGATCAAGTTAAATTCAAATTTACATCACCTTTCATCAGTTTCCTGGAGATCTTTAATTATCCTGTAATCTTCCTAGAAATAATAAAATTAAATAATATGTAACATACAGTGGTGAATAAGGCAAATACTTCCACTATTTGAATCTCAATGCTACCTACACTCTTAGATTATAACCTCAGTACAGGGACCTTGTGTCCATATAAGGCCCAGCATACTGTGTATTCTTATATAGTATAGTATTAATAGTATTATACTTACAGGGTTATACAATAAAAGTTCTTATCGTTTAAAACGGTGCTAATTTTGCCCCAACCAATCAGATGTTAGCTTTCAAATGTTAAATAAGATCTGATTGGTTGGGGCAAAATTAGCACCATTTTAAACGATAAGAACTGTTATTGAATCTCCCTGTTAGTATATTGCTTGATTAGTCAAAAAAATTAATTACGTCATTTTAACATCTGTGGTAGAAAAGCTTTAAGAAAAAGGGACAAGATATTTGAATATATTTTAGATTATAAAATTCTAAGTAGGTCTTAGCATGGTTTTATGCATAATATAGTAGATCCTGCCAAACTAATCCGATTGCCTTTCTTTGAAGAAGCGAGTTGTAAACTAGATCTTGGGGATCAGTGGATGTGTTTTATTTGAATTTTGCTAAAACCTTTGATATGGTACCTCATAGGTTAAAGTTATTATGTAACATAAGAAATAGTATTCTCGCCCTTTCTATGTGTACTTGAGTTAAAAACTCGCTAAAGGTTATTTATAAAGGTGTGGTATCGTCAGGTAGTACGATTGCATGATGATTACTGAAGGTTTATAAATAGGGCCCAAAGAGTAGTTAGTAGTTGAACATTTTCCAGTTGGACCAGTGTTGCAAGTGATGTGCTATCCTGGGTCCGGCACTATTTATAAATGACCTAGTGTTACGCATTGAGATTTCTGTGGTTACAAATTATGGTAAATTTTTCAGGATTATAGGCTCAGTGCAGTGTCTTCACCTTACAAACTGATTTAATTAAACTTGCTGATTAGGCTACAAAGTAGCAAATTAAGTTTACTGGTGGGAAATTAAAGTTATGCATTAGGGCATACACAACATTAATGCTAGTTATACCCTAAATGTGATAGAGTTAAGGTGCCCATACATCTATAAGGTTTTGCTTAGACCGAGCGCTCACGCGATGTTATCGATGCTGCCGGAACGCTTCTCCCGATCTTACATTCGATGACATGCGATCGCAAAATCTCATTCATTTTGCGATCGCATGTCGGTCGAATGTAAGATCAGGAGAAGCGGTTCTGGCAGGATCGAAGGAACATCACGTGAGCGCTCGGTCGGGTAAGTAAAATCTTATAGATGTATGGGCACCTTTAGAAGTTGACGCAATTGAGAGGGACTTGGGATTTATTGTGGACAATAGACTTAATGGCTCTAAGCAGTTTCATGCTGTATTTGCTAAAGCAAATCAAAATAATTTTGATTTGGTGCAGGGCATAATTCTGCCTCTGTATAGAGCCCTTGTATGGTAATGCAGCTTTGTGCACCAATCCACAGAAAGGATATAAAAGTGACAGGCAACAAAAAAAAAAGATAAAAGGAATGGAGAATTTGGATTATGAACTATATAATCAAATTTGTTTTCTTGCCATGAAGAGGCATTTTCAAGGGGATAAGATAATTATAAGATAGATTGACAAGGGATCTTTTCTCTAATAGCGGTGAACAAAAGACTAAAGTCTACCTCTTTAGAAAAATCCATTTAAGATTTCTCAATGTAAATGGTTCCTCACTATGAGGTCATTAAGGTTGTGGAATGCTCTACCTAAAATTTAGTGTCAGCATTAGGTAGCGCATATTTTACACTGACTTGGTCATTTAGCGGCCAGTTTTCCATCGCCCCAATGTTTATAGTGTAGAATAGTGCCTATCCCTATGGCAAGGTACAGCAATAGTTCACTTTAATTCAGTCCTTTACTTTTTGTTAGATGCTTAGATAAAATAATTTACATTTAATTTAACATTGTAAACACAATAATAAATATAACATCGATTTTAGATAATCTAATAATCAGAAATATACAGTAGTTAGATGGCTTTAACAGGGACTCCCCTTGTTTGGTTTAAAATTGCCGGGCCACTTCTCTAATGAGGCAGTGTGAGACATATGTCTCAGGAGGCGCCTCTGGGCTAAAGGGAAAGGCGGCAGAGGGGAAAAAAAACAGTTTTTGTGTGAGGAAATAATTTTTTTTGCTATGAAATATTTCATAAAATCAATTTGACACTCAGATATTACAGTGTTAAATAAACCTAACCAGTTGGTCATTTATTCACCATTTTTGTGTTTCAAAACTTACACCATATCAGTGTGTGGGGCACTAAAATAATAATTCTCTGTGTGGGGGCCATTTCTATTACAAGTCTCTTCAATTCTCTATTATTTAAATTCTTCTATCTATCTATCTATCTATCTATCTATCTATCTATCTATCTATCTATCTTTCTCTATCTCTACTTGCCTACCTGTGCCCCCACCCCCTTGTAAAGTTTGAATATCTCCTAATGTGATTAATCTCTGTAAGTCATGTGTAGTTAAGATGTTAGATACATACAAATCCAGATGATTTCACAAGACAAGCCAAAAATATAATGTAAGACAGTGTTTGTGCATCACCGGCATATACATCAGTTTACTCTTAAGGGTAAGACCAGGCTATGAATTTAATAATGTGTTTTCTGTGGGATCTATATAGGCAAATGAAGAAACTGAACTAATTAAAGAGTTCAGGAATATTTTTATTCACCAAGGAGCTATAAATAATTAAAAACAATGTTTCCATTAAGATTTGACTTTTCAATGAAAATGAGATGAATAATATCTGGAAATCAACTTTTGAGTGTGATTTAAGGACACTTATAAAATATTAAAAACATGAAAAGTATAAGAGAAAATAGAAAGAAATTCTTGTAAATGGAGGGAGATCCAAATATGAGCCACTTTAGGGCAAGTCACTCAGTTGAAATCTACCATGCTCTACATCAGTGGTGCCCAACCTAAGCCACTCTGGATGCTATATTTGTGGCCCCCCATGCAGTGACCGGACCGTGGGTGTAACCCCACCCCAAACAACCAACCTCACCCCAAAATGCCCTAGCTTCACCTCTTTCCTTGCCCATTGCGGGTCCGTGGGGGCCACAAAAAATTGTGGGAGAGTCGTTGGTTGGGCATCACTGCTCTATATACAGTAGGACCAATGGTTTAACTACAAATCTATAGGCTTTATATGGAAATTTAACTTCCCAGCTAACGACCTGGAGTCGGCCCCTCCAACATCATCTCACCAAAAGGCCAGAAAAAAAAATCCTCTTAGTAATAGTAGAATTCCCAAATGGGGTAAAAGAATAAGCGATTGCACTTTATTGGGAAATAAGAACTTATGGGACTCCAGCAAAACTATAAAGGAACCTCCCTTACTGTGAATTTTACATTGGCTGCTGAGATGTCCCTTATATCTGTGGAAGTGTGAGAAGGTGGGGGGCCTGGGACCCTCTGCGAATTCTCCCTTGGTATTCACACTTTTGCATGGGACCTAATTGCATGTGTAACATAGAAAAACACAGATTCTTAATTTACACAAATCTACACGATTTTAATTTTTTAGTGTATGATGGTCTAAAAACTAACAGACTGAAAGTTATATTGAGGTAGATGCAAGGTCAGCAGTTGGAGTGTAAGGCTAGCTCAGTCACACAGGTCACACTCCAAAGGAGGCAACAGCAGAGGGTACAGTCACTGGGGCAGATCGTGAGTGCATGATCTCTCCCCCCCCTTCCCCCTCTAGACACCTGAACCTCATCTGGCCGTTAGAGTGGTTTAATGTTCACAAATAGCAAGACAAGGGTCTAAAGAAGATCAGGGGCACTTTTGGGCACTCAATATGCCATGGTGTAAATTTTTTAGGGCATGCCCCCTTCCCTAGACCAATTAAGCCACACCCACACCTTAATAGAGAGAGACAGATAGCAAGAGAGACAAACATAGACAAACTGAGAGATACACAGCCAGAAAGAGGTAGCACTGGCATTTTCATTATATACCATTAGCAAACTAGCATTTTCATTATATACCGGTAGCCAACTGGCATTTTCATTATATACTGGTAGCAAACTGGCATTTTCATTACATTCTTTTAGCACACTGGAGATTTCATTATATACTGGTAACAAACAAACAATTTCAGTTTATACTGGTAGCAAACTGGCATTGTCATTATATACTGGTAGCAAACAAGCATTTTCATAATGTACTGGTAGCAAACTGGCATTTTCAGTATACACTGGTAGCAAACTGACATTTGCATTACCTACTTTTAGCACACTGGAAATTTCATTATATACTGGTATAAAACTGCCATTTTCATCATATACTGGTAGCAAACTGGCATTTTCATTATATACTGGTAGAAAACTGGCATTTTCATTTTATACTGGTAGCAAACTGGCATTTTCATTACATACTTTTAGCAAGCTGTAAATTTCATTATATACTGGCAGTAAAATGGCATTTTCATAATATACCGGTAGCAAACTGGCATTTTCATTATATATTAGTAGCAAACTGTCATTTTCAGTATATACCGGTAGGAAACTGGCATTTTCATTACATAATTTTAGCACACTATAAATTTCATCATATGCTGGTAGCAAACAGGCATTTTCATAATATACCGGTAGCAAAGAGGCATTTTCAGTATATACTTTTAGCAAATGGGCATTTTCATTACATCCTTTTAGCAAATTGGCATTTTCATTACATCCTTTTAGCACACTGAAATTTTATTATATACTGGTAAAAAAACAAGTAATTTCAGCATATACTGGTAGCAAACTGGCATTTTAACTATATACTGGTAGTAAACTGGTATTTTCAGTATATACTGGTAACAAACTATCATTTTCATTACATACTTTTAGCACATTGGAAATTGTATTATATACTGGTAGCAAACTGGAATTTTCATTATATACTGATAGCAAACTGGTATTTTCATTACATACTTTTAGCACACTGGAAATTTTATTATATACTGGTAGTAAACTGGCATTTTCATTATATACTGGTAGCAAACAGGCATTTTCATTACATGATGTTAGAACACTGGAGATTTCATTATATACTGTATATACTGGTAACAAACTAGCAATTTCAGCTTATACCGGTAGCAAACTGGTATTTTCATTATATACTGGTAGTAAACCAAAATTTTCAATATATACTGGTAGCAGTGGCGGCTCCAGCTCCCAAGTTTTGGGGGGGCACAACATGGGCACAATGGATAACAAACAGGGCACATGAAAAAAATACCAATAATCTATGTCAGTATAATGTACTATTATTGTACAAACATAGAAAAGATAATCAATGCACATTCCTAGGCCTCATACAATATCATATTATCTGCACACTGGCATACATTATAAACAAAGGGTTTTAGTATACATTACTGTGATCACATGAATAAAAAGCCTTTCAACCACGTCAAGGTAACCCCAGTCTGGAAGGTCCTAACTTCTAAACTTTTATACTTCAATTACCATTAGCAAACTTTTGTATTTCTCATAATTGTGCACTGGATCCATATAACATGCTTTCTTACTTCCCCCCAGCCCTTTGGCTTTTAAAAATGAGGGAAGAGGCCATCCATCCAGTGCTTTATATTAAAGGCATAGGACCTTCCATAAAAGGGGCATGTTGGGGGTGATATTACCCCATGGAAGCTTGACCATACCTCCCAATAAATACATACAATACAAGGATTGTGGAAGCACTCCAATTAGGCTAATTTACAACTACATTTAGCGGAAGTGCTACTGATCTGGTCAAATATTTATACAAATATAGAAAAAGATAAAGACAATCAATGCACATTCCTAGGCCCCATACAATATCATATTATCTGCACACTGGCATACTTTATAATCAAAGGGGTTTTAGTAAATATACTGTGATCACAGTAAGGTATACTAAAAGCCCTTTGTTTATAAAGTATGCCAGTGTGCAGATAATATGATATTGTATGGGGCCTAGGAATGTGCATTGATTGTCTTTTCTATGTTTGTATCAATTTATAATAAGACCTTGCCCTAATTAATATACACGCCTTGCTCAGGCCAGGCCCTCTGCACAGCAGCATACTCCGTTAACCACCATCTATCCTAGGGAGGGGCAGTGTTGGACAGCAAACCCTCTCTAATGCAGGTTGGGGAGGGGTTGCTGCCCAACATTGCCCCCTCTCCTTTCCCCAGTATGGATAGTGCTTAGGTGGGTTTGCTGCCCAACTAGTGAGTAGTACCATATAAGGTTTTTTTTACTGGCACATGAGAGGGCACTGCATCTGTGAACTGGTGCACATGCCCAATTGTGCCCCAGTGTAGCGCTGCCACTGACTGGTAGCAAACAAGCAATTTCAGTATATATGGGTAGCAAACTGGTAGCAAACTAGCATTTTCAGTATATACGGGTAGCAAACTGGCATTTTCTATTACATAATTGGTAATACACTTGCAATTTCATTATTTACTGGTAGCAAACTGGAAATCCTATCATATACTGGTAGCCAACACAACAGGCAATTTCATTATATACTTGTATAGTATAGTATAGTATTTGAGGTTGAATAAAGACATATGTCTATCCAGTCCAAAATACTTAGCAAAACCCACATTTGCTGCCTAACTGTTGATGCAGAGGAAGGCAAAAAAACCCTCCAGAACTATGAAGGGGAAAACATTTCCTTCCTGACTCCAAGTGGCAAACAGAAATATCCCTTGATCAACTCTACTTTATGTATCAATACTAGGAACCTGCAACATTCCTTGTTTTCAGAAACTCATTCAGCTTTCTTTTGAAACTATTCAATGAACCTGCAATGCATCACAATGTCCAATGGAAGACAATTCCATAGTTTCAACGTTCTCACAGTGAAAAACCCATTTTTAGTATATACTGGTATATACTGGTAGCAAAGCTATATAGTTGCCTTGTCTATTGTGCTCCCAAGTCCTACCCCATAGAGCCATGCATCTGTATCTTGCACTGACAAGATCTAACAAGATCAAAACATGTCATGTCTGCAGGTCAAATAATTGGCTTTATACCATAGGCTGTATTGCATGTTAATAAGCTAGCAGTTCTAGACACATGCATTAGCCATAGGATATAAAGGAAATAGTTTGCATATCTCTGCTCCTTACTCTGGGGAACCTGGGAGTAAGAAATTATTTCTTATTTCTTAGATTTTCTGGGCAATGCTATTCATATTGCAGGATACTGTAAGACACCTTCTGTTATAAGAAGGCTCTGCTCCATTCTTATGCTCTGTGGAGGATTTTTTGCTCCTTTTGGACCACCTCTCCTTGAGCTATATAACTGCCTTGTCTATTGTGCTCCCAAGTCCTACTCCATAGAGCCATGAATCTGTATCTTGCACTGATGAGATCTAGCAAGATAAAAAAACTTGTCATATCTGTATGTCAGATGATAGCCTCTTTACCATTGGTTATATTGCATGTTAATAAGCCAGCGGTGCCATTGGACATAAAGGAGAAATTTTGCATATCTCTGGGAAACCTGGAAGTAAGAAATAATTTCTTGTTTCTTAGATTTTGTGGGCAATGCTATTCATATAACATGAGACTGGTATGAGATACCTTCTGTTATAAGAAGGCTCTTCTCCACGTTCTTAAAATTAAAAGTGTTTGTTAACCCAGTGCAGTTTTCCTTTCGATAACATACACTAAATAAGACTATTACATGGTCACTATTCCCCAAGCAAACATTTGCAAACATACATTTTAGATTATGATCTTGTAATTTATTTTTACTATTTAATACACATGCCTCCCTATCCCTCATGCTACCCCCCCCCCCTTTCCACCCACCACTGGCCAATCTACACACTGCTTACCCCCTGGGCTATCTATCCCAGTGGTAGCACCCTGGCAATTTAATTATAAACTGTTAGCAAACTGGAAATTCCATCGTTTACTGGTAGCAAACTGGCAATTTCATTATATATTGGTAGAAAATGGGAATTTTATTATATACTGGTAGCAACTTAGAATTTTTTTATATACTGGTAGCAACTTGCAATTTTATTAAATACAGATATGAACTTGAGAATTTAATTATATATTGATATCAAACTGGAAATTTCATTAAATACAGGTAGAAAACTGAGAATTTAATTTTATATTGTGGAAGGCTCTTACTTACCCCATGTGCAGGTAATACACTTACTATAACAGGACAGGTAGTCGCAGCATTCGGCTATTACTTACCCATGTGCAGTGGTCAGTGGAGTAGCTGGAGGAGAGGATCCACATGTTCCAGTGCAGAGGTAGCACAGGGGTGCGTTTTCCCAGTAATACAAAGCGACTGCACAGTGACATTATTGTGCTGGCGTGCATTGTGATGTCATAGTGCAGCCGCAGGATACTACTGGGAAAACCGATTTGGGGTTTTGGGGTACTTCCTTGAGTTAGGCTTTGTTAAAACATTCGGGGCAGTGGATCTGAACAGTGGCGTAGCTAGAAATCGCAGATTACATATAGCAAGATTATAGATGGGCCCCTCAACCCACAAAAAAACAATTCAGCGCAGTTTTAAAGGGCATGCCCACCCCGTTTTCAGTTTACGTTTACCTTTCAAAAATGTCCCAGGTTCATATATTCTACTTATAAAACCCTCACTGGCATGGACACCCCTTCTCTGATGCTGTTGCAGGCTGGTTGGTTACGAGCATGCACAGAAGCAGAGGAGCCTCGTTCTGTAATGGGCATCAGCCATTGGCAGCAATGTCACTATCACGGATGAAGAGAGGAGCCATGTTATTTTAAGTAGAATATCTGATCCTGGGAGGCTCTTTGAAAGGTTTAAGTAAAATGAAAAGGGGGGGGGGGGGGTTGTGGAGATTTTTCTTAGGAGGGTGGACATGTCTGCAGGGGACCTGGTATTGCCCCTTTGGCTCTGGGCCCCATAGCAGTTGCTATGGTTGCTATGGTGATCCCTACGCCCCTGGATCCAAATGTTTTAAAATAGCAATGCTGTTCTTTGTTTGTGTTATAGGTAGGAAACCTCTGTCTAATATGAAACTCCTATTGTGGAGGTTCCATTAAGATAGCAGATGAGATTTAAGTTGTCTAAAAACATTTTCTAAGGAGCAGTAACATTTAAAGTTGTCTTTATATAAAAAAGGGACATGCACATATGCACAGCTAAATATTTAACAGAAACCTTCTGAATAGAAGACAAATGATTCTGTCAGCTGTATGTTTCACATGGCTGAAGAAGACAATCTTTTTCAACAGTGGTTTATCTAGCCAGGATGTTGGCCCATCAGTACAATGTAATGAGTAGTAGGATTGATACAACATGCTCTCGGAAAGAGGAATATATTGGCTTTGTTTAGTAGTCAACAAACATATTTGTTTAAAATGAATCCCATTTACTTTTATTTCATAAAGTACTTCCAGCACTTGCAACATCCTCTGATCTTTGCACAAACACTGAAATGAGAGAAGGAAATATTATATTCCATAATCAGTTGATTATAGCCACTGATACCTGCATAATTTAACTAAATGGCAGCATGCAGAGCTCGGAAATCAGCTGTTTAATGTTATATTAATGAGGCCCTAAGCTATGCCGCCATTTACATATTGTATTGTATTTATTCTCTTCAATAGCGCTGAACATATTTTGCAACAATTTCCAATTACATTCAAACTCCCTGTAAATGTAGCTGATCATAGATTTGAACCCATGATTAACCACTGGACTATCTTGCTCCCCATATTATTTTTACCCACGCAATTTCAAAAAATTTATTACCTTTTAACTTTATTGTTCCCTTACATGAACAGCTAATCTCATACATTAAAAGGCAGTTCCACCCCCAAAACTAATATTTAACCCACTACTGGCCCAACTGTTTAGTTAAAAAAAAAAAATACTTACCTTACATCTCTGCTCCTTATGGTTCCTCTGCAGTGCTTGTCCAAAGTCCAGGAAACTGAAGAGTAGGAGGTGTCTTCCTGTTCAAAAGGTTTCTGCCTCCTACTTGTCCTCTGAGAGGACAGTGGCATGCGCAGGGGAGCTCTCCCCCCCCCACCCTCCTGATCCCTGCATGGCTGCCCTTCACCTTGCTTACATAGTGTTTGGGGGTGGGCAACCACTATACATTATATAAAAACTATTTAGAGTGTGGAGATACCCTTTAAACTTACCAATTTGGGTTGAGGTAAAATAATGTATTCTTAACCATTATGTAGATGTAAGGTGTGTTCCTACTGATCAAGTGGCCTGTTGAATTATCACCCTAATTTTAGCCTATGAGGTAATGCAGAAGGCAGAGAATGAATTAATGCTTCTGGCAGCAGACAGGGCAGGAGAGGAGCCATTGAAAGGGGTCATGCAGGTGGCAGCTGAACATTTGCAGTGTATGGCGTGTGAAGGTTTAATAGGTGCTCATATTTTCTTTCCATGAATTCTCATTGGAACTGTGATTGTATCATGACCATCTGTCTTGTGTTGAATATTACATAAATGACTTAGGACAGTGCTTGCTTAATTTATGCTTTCTGCTGTGCTATATATTACATTCTCAGCTATTAAACAGAAATGTAACTATTCACAACCACATTCTTTATTTGTAATATGTTGTATTCCTAGGGATTTTATTACATTTATAGAGGAATTTGTAACTCAGAGGGCATAAAGGGTTAAAAAGCATAAATAGTTGATAATGCGCCATTATCAATCACCCGGTCTCTCTCTATGCCTCTGCATCTCCTCAACCTTCACAGCTTGCCTGCAGCAGCACTCAGTTTCCCCCTTCACATTATTGTGCTGCCACTGTTTAAAGATGCCAATATATGTCCGGACCAGGGGGTAGTATAGGTAGTTGTTTGTGGAACCTACAATCACTACAATTAGTACACATTTAGGATCCATGAGGGCGGTGGATTATAAAGCATGTTACACCCCACAAAGAACAATTGATATTTATTCAATACCCCCCCCCTTCCTATATTTAGGGTGCAATATTGCAATGTTTCTGAAGATATGTATTTCTCCTGATCTCCACTGGTGCTGCATAATTTGTTAGTGCTGTTAGATAGTTTACCCATTGAACATAAGTCTAAAAAGAAGTTAGTGGAAAGCACATTTTACTTTTCTAGTTTAGGAAGAAAAAGTTTCAAATCCTGTATAAAAGTCCCTTACGTCTATTTCTTCACTGCCCAGCCTGGGAACAAATAATCATGTTGACTCTGGAGACTCAAGTCACCATTTGGCAGACAGACTCTATCTATACATCATATCACAAGCAATTTGAATGCATCAAAGCTGCTTTTATTCCGCTTTTAATTCTCTGCCCTTTTTTCCTATGGATAACAAGGGTATCATTCTGATTGCTAAACTTTCGAAAAATCTGAAAGCTCCATACAATGTGGCAAATTGAATTAAAAGGAAGAAAGTAAACAGTGAAAGCCTCAGGCACATCCTGCTTACCTGACAGGACAAGACCTAGAAGACCAGTTGGCAACTTATCTGTGTTTAGCACCTTCATTGTCCCA
The DNA here is from genome assembly GCA_019447015.1 of Hymenochirus boettgeri. Classification (NCBI taxonomy): domain Eukaryota; kingdom Metazoa; phylum Chordata; class Amphibia; order Anura; family Pipidae; genus Hymenochirus; species Hymenochirus boettgeri. The sequence goes on along the minus strand of CM033469.1, from coordinate 103,556,959 downwards.
TATGATGCAGAGATGATAGTCAAGATGCAGTGGCGTGTGAAGAAATAATTGTCTTTTGTCCGTAGATTCTCCCCGGGAATCATTGTTAATAGGGCTGGTGGACGTGTGATAGACCAGGCCCACCAGGGATATATACCAGATGAGCGATGCCTGAAAACTGATAACACTAGAAACATTCTCTTTTCTGCCTCTTATTTTTTAAATCTGCGTTGGATCTATAGCTATGATAATGTATAATTTATTTCCCTCCATGTGTTGGTTCATATCCTATGTATGTGTTTAATTGTATATATGGACATAGATATTTGTAAACCATCAACACGTTCATCTGCCTAATCATCCGTCTCTTTTTTCCATGTATGGATTTGGCAGTCCACAAAATATGATATTTCTTCTTAGATGTAATTAGGTATAATATGTTTATAAGTTGTCATCATGAATGATGTGTTTCATATATGTACAGTGTATATCGTATATGTCCCTGAAATCCAGCATGGAGAGAACATGGTATGAGAAATGTATTTCTTTACATTTCTTTGTTTAGATATGTTTTAACCCCAAACAACAGGGCTATGTACGGAGAGCCATTATTGGCTTTTTCTGTCTTAAAGTCACGTTAACCATGTACCAAGGGTTAACATGACTTTAAGACATAACTTGCGGCAGTAAGCAAAAACTGTGTTGCGCAACCGCCGCAAGCTATGTACCGAGCCGGTACAGACAGAAACTGGGCAGCTTTTCTTCTTCCTAGAATGCACATTACCTTGGAATGTTTCTAAAGCTAATTTCTACTGATTGGCTGTGGGATGGGTCAAACATGCTCAGATCTCTACTGAGCAACTAAATCAACCCAGACACTGGGTCAAGGGCAAAACCATAGCTGTCTCTATTAGGGGTCCTGCAAACAGGAAGTCAGTATTTTGGAAGCATTTATTTATAAACAGATAAAATGCTAATTGGGCAGTAGAATTCGAAGATATGAAAATCCAAAAATTACTTTCGAGGGCTCAGATTCAATTTTCAATGTTTTCCGAATGTACAAGGCTATTTTCGATAACCCTTTGAAAATAACCTTGAACGTTTGAGAACCCTCCAAAATATAAGTTTGAGTTGTATTGAACATTTGAGGTTATTTGAGGGTTTACCGGAAATAACCTTGTACATTCTGTAACCCTTGAAAATATGTTCCGACGTCCCGAAATCCGAATGAGCCGCCTGGTTTCAGACGGAACGTTCAGATTTCAGAACAGAGGGGTTCCGATCTAGATCCCATCTCTATTGGGCAGATTAATGTCATTCAGATGGAAAAATACTACTCTTTTTTCTTAAGAATATGTATTTGCACTAAACTATCGCATCAATCTTTATTTTTGTAATTTGCATCATATTTGCAACATATAGGGGAAAGCGGGAAAAAGGATAATAGATAATAGGTTGGGGGTCATTGCCTGACTGGTGGAGTGGATCTTCAACTGAAACCCGTTTCGGCCTTCAAAGTGCCCATACATGGCACAATTATTGCCCAAAATGGCTGTGCATACAAGTCTTGCATTGCGGACTCACTGCAGGAAAAGGGGGAGTGAAATAGCTGTCATTGGTGTATTTAGGATATGTGGATGTATCTTTCCCCAAAATTCTATAATTTTCGAAAATTCTAGCAAGGCATTTGTGAGAAATTCTGTAATTTCTGTATAAACTTTGCGTGGGGACAAGGATTAAAGGAACACTAAACACATTAAAATGACTAAGTGCCATTCGTTTCTATTATTCACAGGGAGGTGAGAACGCTTATTCTCACCTCCCTGTGAATAATAGGACGATCGGGGGACCAGGAACTTACCTTACCCGCCGCTCCACTCGCAGCCGCTCAGTCTCTGAACAGCTGTTCTGTCCCGATCGCGCGCCCTATCTTTTGAATTGGCATGCATGCGCCTAAGATAGGGCGCGTGGTCGGGACAGAGCGGCTGTCAGAGACTGAGCGGCTGCGAGTGGAGCGGCGGGTAAGGTAAGTTCCTGGTCCCCGGTCGTCCTATATCACAGGGAGGTGAGAATAAGCGTTCTCACCTCCCTGTGAATAATAGAAACGAATGGCACTTAGTCATTTTTAAAAAATTATTGGAGTTTACAGGTCCTTTAAATAGTATCCAGATCCAGATTTTATGTGAAACAGTATCTCAGGCTGAGCAATGACATTTACAACCTAACAATGCTTTATAATACAAATCAACACCTGACACAAATGTATTAAGTTAATCTTGTCCTGTATTGACCAGCTGTATATGATTACATACATTTGCAGTCATTTACATACCTGAATCAGTTTTTGTATCAGATCTACTGATTTATAATCACAATCTTTAGTTTGTCGATTGGGGGAAAGTTTTCAGCTGATATTTTGGCCTGACAAACCAATCCTGTGTATGACATTATTATGATAAAAAAAAAAATTTTTTAAGGGCATGTCCACCCCAAAACTAAAATTTGCCCTAGTGCTGGCCCCACTTATAGTATAAAACAACCCCTACCTCTCTCCTCTGCTTCTTATGGTTGTCCTGCAGTGTCTTCTGAAAGTCACAAAGAGTGAAGAGTAGGAGCTGTCTTTGTGTCATCCGGGGCCTGCTGCTTCCTTATCCTTAGTAAGGACTCTGGCATGCGCAGGTGAGTTCTCCCCCAACCCTCCCTCCCAAACTACGGATCTCTCTACTCTTTCTGTAGTTTAGGGCACCCCCCAACTCTAACTGGCAGGTTTCTAAGTTAAAAAAAGCCCAGAAATAGACTTACCCACCTTTGTTCCCTCTGCTCTGTCCATAGCCGGCAGCCGCATCTGTGATTGGCTGACTCTCAGCCTATCACAAACACGGGTGCCTGTCCGGCCCCTATTGCTTTTTCCAGGAACGGAGTAGCAATAGAGGCAGAGAGCCAAGGGAACAAAGGTGGGTAAGTCAACTTTTAGGCTTTTTTTAACTATTAAACCTGGCGGTTGGGGGTAGGGGCGTGCCCTACGCTACAGAAAAAAAATATTTTGGGTTCAAATTAGTTGAAAACTAATTGCCCATAACTTGAGACTATATTATCGTACGACTGCCATTGCTTCTTTGGATACCTTTAGTATGAGCAAAACAAAAAAAATGGAAGATAAAAAAATCAGAAAATTCAAATTAAATTTAAGATGTAAATAGCAATAGTATGTTAGTGTTAAGGACTCACGGGCTTCTTCATGTTCAAAGTAGCATCTATGGGCACCATAAGGGCTAGGCCACATTGAGTGTGGGGGAGAGGGTTGGGGGAATACTCACCTGCGCATGCCAGAGTCCTTACTGAGGATAAGGATGCAGCAGGCCCTCGGACTTGTAATCCATTTTCAGAGCACATAAAATCAGCATTTTTTGCTGATCTGATTTTTGCGAATCTGATTATGCAAATTTGCGCGGATCACATCACAAATGGACAGTAATGGTAGATTCTGTATTTCTTGAAATTGCCATCAAAACTGAGTTTTTGATCTCGATAAGTATTCCATGTGTTATCCCACTGTGTAATGGTGGCCAAAAATTCTATGGTCACGTATGAAATACAGTCCATACAATCATATTAGGTGATAAACATTTTTTCCATAAAATTGCACAAACAGCACAAACAGGCAATAACGCACACTGCCAAAATGTTTTATTTTTTTTATCTAGGGGTTGGCACTGCTGTGGTTCCCGATTTTAGGTGATGTGGGTGGATTACTTTAGAAAGTTGTTGAAAATCTGAAAATTCCGAGTCCTGCGAATTGAATTATGTGCTATGTGTATTTATTTATAGGTTAATATGATGCAAAGTAATTTTTACAGTATATTTGCCATTTAAAGGGGAAGTTCAGTGCAAATACATACGCTTTTCAGAAAAAAGAGCAGTATTTTTTCATCCCAATGACCTTAATCTGCCAATTCAGCATTTTGTCTGTGTATAAATAAATGCAACCGAAATACTTTTTTTTTCAAACAGGTCCTACCTGTTATCCCGTTCGCGAACAACGGATTTTTCTGGATTTTCTGGATTTTCTGCCTTCCGAACTTCCGATTTGCGGAAAATTCGCGGATCCTCGAGCGGACCGGATTTTGCGAAGTTCGGACATCTCTACCCTAATAGAGACTGTTATGGTCTTGCCCTTGACCCAGCGCCTGGGTTGATTCAGTTGCTCAGTAGCGATCTGAGAATGTTTGACCCATCCGACAGCCAATCAGTAAAAATTTTTGTTAGGAACATTCCAAGGATGTGGTGCATCCTGGGAATAAGAAGGACCATTAGAACCTGAAATTTCAGCTCACTAATGTCAACAGCAGGAACCAGGAAAGGGAATGAAATCAACAGATTTTTCAAAATGAACTGAACTGTCCCTTTAAGGTATGTTCTTTAACTCTGTCTGCAGTTCATATACCTGTGCCTTGCTACTCTCCACTAAATATTGGATTTGAAGATTATTTTAGCTAACTGAACCCTGGAGAAGATAGAGAGAAATACGATTTTGGACAGAAATATGATGTATTAATATCAACATCATAAACTGTTCAAAAACAAACATAAGAAAAAGACAGTAAATAAAAACGTTTATATTTCAAACAATGGTTGAACAAGAAAAAGGTGCTATGGTAAAACTGCATTCTGACCTCCTAATGGTACATCAAACAATGTATAAAAGTAAGTTTCACACCCTTTTTACCTTTCTTGCCATATGGTGAAATTACAGACCATTATCACACAGAAGATGCTTGGGGACCTTTCACAGAAAGCTCTTGGTGAAACTCGTCTTTCGAATTTTCATCTAAAAGCCTGTGTAGTTTTACTTTTTAAAAAGGCAAATAGCAAATGCCTTAATTCCGGTCTTCAAGACACGCTAGGGTGCCTTTAAATGGAAACCCCCCATCTTTATGTAAATGTCTCTAGATGAGTTTAGGGGCCTGGTACCCGGTTTGTAAACATTAACATGTGAGAAGAGGCACAGATGACAAGCTCATATGAAGTCAATGAATTGCCTTTCTATTAATACAGGAGAAAATTAACAGTGAAGGCATCTTATGTAAACAGTGCTTAATGTGGTTGAGTATTTTTCCTCATTGAAAGCTTGATTTTATTTGTAGGAAATATTCCATCAGATTATTTAACTATAGATTGTGTGAGCTTTCTTGTGCTGCACATAGGAAGTTACTGGTTTTGTTTCAAACCACTGCTAACAGTAAGTACCCTTGATGTACAATGTGCATCGTGATTCATGCACAGATAATGAAAGTAAATGGTCATTCAAATTTCATTTCATCTATGCCGGTTAGTGCTTTGTTGTTTAACTCCTTCATTGTAATAGAATGAAAGGCTCCGTATGCATTGCTGTGAGAGGAACAGAGAAAAGCATCAGCTAAAGTTGAAAAAAGGTAATTTGAAAAAAAAAAAGAAATAATCTGAAAAACCTTATTCATTCAAAATGTTCCAAAATGCTAAATCTTGAAGTTTGCCATAGACATTTTAATATAAAGTCATTCTTCTCTCTATAATCAGGAATCTAAATGGACTCATTGCATTTTTTATTCCACTTGTTGTGGAAAAGTCTAATTACAGGCTCTGGAGAAGCCATTTGTGTTTTTTTTCTAGGAAGTTTTTGATTCTGTCAGTAATTTTAAGACAATGCTTTCCTCTTCAATGCTCAGAGGATCACAGAGCCCCTCTCTCTCGCCATTATCTTAAAATTCAGCTGTTGATTCTCTCTGTCATAATTTATCATTTTGACTTATGTGTCTCTGCGCTTCCCCCTCCTCTCTAAAAACAAAACAGTTTTGTGTATGAATCCCAGAGGCACGGCACAGAAGAAATATAGCCACCTGTAACAATCTGACAGCATTTCAGTAACAATTATCCATCCGGATATAATAACAGCCTCCTGTTTTTCTCACTTCTTGGTAAAGTAATGATCACAGATAAATGATTTGTCGATTTATTTATTTACAAACCTATCCTTTAAGTCTGCCCATATATAAACTACAAGTAGTAAATATTAAAATGCAACTCAGGTTTAGATTTTCAACCCTAAATTTTATTTCCCTGGCATCAAGGACTATTGTGACAGTCCTTCACACACTTGATTGAGCCAGGAAAACACATGGGACTGTATCTTAGACACTGAATGCAGAACATGTAGTCCTCGGAAAGCAGAACAGTCTCAAGGAGGAATAAATAATCAGTTTAGTAGCATATTCTTCAAGATTTTTTTTTTAACCCATTCCTTACTTTGAATACATATGGTACTATATATATATTCCCCCCCTTGATATTAGCATTCCAGTAAAAACATGCCAACTAGAGAATGCTTACTTACTAAAGGGTAACACTGGTGATAGCTAGAGATGTTTGAAAATGGCGAGTTCTGTTCCAAAAATGGATTTTCCGCAAAATTCTAAACTTGAAAATCCCAAAATGCACCTATAATCTGCAAGTGCCGATTAGCAATATTATGTTAGTGAAAATGGCTTAAGGACCTGGGAAATGGGCTGGGGAACACATTCATATAACCAAAACGTAGAAAACAAACGCACACGTGAGCTATTTTCGAGTTATCGCATCACATCTTCGATCATTTTTGAATATTTGAAAATTCAATATTATTCTTAAATATTCAATTTCAAAAAAATTTGATCATTTTTGAAAACCCAAGAAAAGTTCTGCAATCTAAAAAATCCGAAAATTTGAGAATTCAGAATTTCAGAGTGTCAGTTCTGAGTGGGAACTGGGTAGTAACATATGTCCCCAAAATGACACAATACAGTTGTTTGAATGTGACAATAACAATGTAATACCGGAAGCTCTTTATCCTGGTATCACTGACTTTAAGAAACACACTTACATCAGTAATCTCTTTTGGTGCTTGCTCACTGGCTTGAAACAGTCCTGAGGGCTCTGTGATGGAACAGAGAAAGGTTATGTTCTAATTCTAATAGCCTGTTCACATATCTTCCCAGGGCACACAAGGGCTTTCCTTCAGATTAAAAGAAAGGAGGGTATAGGTATAAAATTAGCTTCTTACAGTAAAAACAGTGAAGCTCTGGAAGAAGTTAAAATGATAAACTAATTATATAGTTTTAAGACAGAACAGAATTACTTTTTACAAACTAAGAAATGTTAATGTTATTGATATTAAGGCATTATGAATTTAATTAATTGCTTTTCCTCCTTTGGATGTTGTTCCAGATATTTTTGGCTGGACCAACTTAGAAAAGTAGGAATTGTTAAGAGAATGACATGAATGTGTCTCATAGATCTGCCTTATGCTCTAAAGTTCTAGGTGATAGTCTGCAGAATTTTGTATTTTTCCCTCTGTTTTCTAGTCATACATTAAAGCTAGAAAGTAGAGAACTTGTTAGCAGGATGTGTTCACCCTCTCTGTTAAAGAGCCAGCCACATAACTTGACAGAAAACATTAAATCCCAGCCTGGACTAGTGGAATTGGGTTTGACCCTGCTTACTCTGCTCTCAAACCTTGCAGCAAATCTATAGAAAGGTGATGGGGGTGTTAATTAACCCTTAGTTTCCCATTAAACATTGCTCTTAATGTCAACATTTTGTAAGCCCCCCAAACTAGCTCTCTGCCCTGATGTTACTAGCTCTCTGCCCTGATGTTACTAGCTCTCTGCCCTGATGTTACCTAGCTGTTAAGGTCCTGTTAAGGTGGATTGTGGGGATATAATTGCTCTTTAATTAACCAACCTGAAAATGATCCTATTTCAAGATGGCTGAATGTAGTTAAATTTGTTAAAGCTATAAGGCTGAGGCTACACTGTAACGCACACGAGCGCGCTGGAAACGTGCACACAAACGTGGGCATTAATGCACACAATTGCACACGCATTTCCAGCATGCTTGTGCGCTGCAACCACACAATGTTGCCCAATTGGATCGCATGCAATCGCGGATCTCATGCGCATGGCATGGCACCGCATTAGTGTGGCCACATCACTTGGTCCACACTAGTGTGCCCTTTTAAATGCACGATCGTATTGCAATCGACATCATATTGTGCCTCAGCTCTAATGATTACTTTTCTACTCATTTTGTTGTCCTTTAATGACCCTAACCACTCACTCTTTTCTTTAGTATGCAGGAACCAAAATGATTCAGTGTGCATGTTATGTGCATAGAAATGTGCTGCTGTTTCCTTGGATCACCTATGAGCACAATACTTGCAATAAAGTTATTACTTTATTTATGAGGCTGTCTGGACAATGAACAGAGGTTGGGGTTTAACTTAAGTCACATCTTTATCTTCACTACAGCTTGGTTGAAGATCCTTTGCCCTGGACACCAACCCTGGATACCAACATAACAGGGTTCTTCATCTAATTTTTGTAAATAATGTTATATTTATTAATTTGGTGTCTAAAATCTGGTTTGAAACCTTCTTGATGGTTAAACTACCACTCCTGGCATCACACCAACAGCTGAACTACCTTTTCCAGTCCACAGTAACAACTAACCCCCCCCCCCCCGTACTTTGGCTGAGGGCTTCTGTAGACCAACTCTGACCCTGGTCACACTTGTTACTATTTAAAAAATACATTGTTTTACAAGTAAATAACATAGATTTTGTTTCTTTTAATGTTTCAGCCTCAGAGTCCCTAAATCTTTGTAAAAGTGAATAGACATAACAGAATGTTGATATACAGCATCTAATATTCATATGAATCAGGTTATGTTTTCTCTTAGATGTCTACGCAGTTCCTTGGCTGGCATACATCTAAGATATTTTCTATGGGCAGATTGTCTGTCACCTTGAGGGAGAATATTCTACATAAAACTCGAAAATTGAAAAGAGAAAAAGCAAATAGAAAAGGGAAAGTTTTTACAAGACAAAATGATTGTGTAATCCTGCCATAGCCAGAGGAGACGAACATGTAGCAGGATGAGGTCTCTGGTGTATGATTACTAATAAATTCCCTCCATTGCTCACAGAGGCAAAGAGCCACATTTGTAAAATTAAAAAGTCGATGCCTGTTTGATGAGAGGATTTACAGCTGCTGATGTTCTTTATCATCTACAATATGCTGTGAAGGAGCAGCAAATGAATCTTAAAAGCTTTTCGTCAAGGACATCAGAACACAGTATTGCGCCTACTACATTACAAGACTGGAAAAGGTTGTTTTAAATGACGTCATGTCTTTCAAGAAGAAACCAGGTGTTGACATGGATATTAAAGTAGATGGAAATGTCATTCAGAAAGCAGGTGACTTCACTTGCTTATACACTAATGGACATAGATACATTACTTCTAGATTTAGAGTTTCTATCTTGTTGCCTGGCAGATTGGAATATACATTGCAGCTTTCTTCTACACTAAACCCAGGCTACAAAAGAAGCATTTGGTATGTGGCTGGTATGCGTTTCAAATGCTAATAAAGCAGTCATGTTGTAAGTGGTTGCCTATGGTGGTCACTTAGGTGCGGAGGTGTAACTAATAGAGGAGCAGGGGGAACAACCGCAGGGGGGCACGGGAGCCAAGGGAGCCCCATCTTCTTATTTTTCCAATGACAGATATAGCCTCCTCGCAGTAAACCACTGTGGATAAAACACGGATAGGGGCCCCATAATAGTTTAGTTACATCACTGGTTAGGTGCCATGCATAAAGGGTCAATAGGTTTGACCTTGTTAGCAAAGCAAATAGAATGTGGCACACATTCTAAATGTTTTTATGAGGCCCATTTATAAATAATACACAGGAGCCATCAACATCATGTAAATTATAAATATTACAAATTATAAACTGCTTGGCTATGTCATCAGTCATATAACATTTGCAGCCTAATTGTTCTCTGGCTTGCATAAAATTAACTACAATGTAAATGGTACAGACATTCACCAAAACCCCACTCTACCTTATAAATAGAGTGTTTCCATTTACAAAGTTGACACATGAATGTGTAATTTACACAACCTTGCTTGCACTTCAGTATTGGGTTCAAAACTTCAAAAGTCAAATTGATGTTGCATTATTAAATTGTATGTAATCGTTAAGTCTTCAAATGCTTTAAATTTAATATCCCTTGTTTATTTTGTTTGTATTGCTGTTTCATTATTTAACATTGTTTTGAAATCACAATCAAAGGAAACAGAAAACCAGAGGCTCCTGTTGCTATTGAGTTAGAAATTTGTTTTTGTGCTATTTATCTTGTTACATCCGATCCCCATAATGCTTTGTTAATGGCTGCACCTGAATCCTGACCTTGCTTTATTGTTAGCTCTATCGTGTTTGTGTGTTTTTTTTTTTTAATGAATTGAAGACTTTAACATTGATAATTAACATTAGTCTCTATGTTGGGGACTAAAATAAACACACTTTTATACATTTATTTTATAGGTTATCAAAATTTGCAATTTCTAAAATTATTTGTAGAGCAAGAAAAATGTTTTTAGGATATATCTTACTGCTGTGTTCCCAGAGATCTTTACCCCATCACTGTATCACTGTACCAGGCCCCTAATAAGTGTCATTCGTTAGTCAATGGAAAGTTCACAAACACAATACAAGAAGCATTGAATTGTATGTCATGCAAATTCTAGTTCTTTTCTTCAATCCCTTTCCTTGTACTAACACAGCATGATACAACCCACTGTATTACGGAAGGATAAATTAAAGAGAAATTAATTAAATTTATCAATGTACTCAAGTTTGACTTGAGTCAAACTTACCTCTTAATCTCAGAGGTAAACAGATTTAACAGGCAAGTATTATGTCACATAGTCAACCATATAATACAAAACCTAATGTTGCCTATACTTTATGCTTTATTCCTTTTAGAAAAAAGTAGGACACCCAGGGTAAGGTGTCAAAAGAGCATTGTACATGGCAGACAGACATTGTACAATGCTGTTTTGACGTCTTGGGCGTTCCTATAACACCTCTTAGCCACAATGCAATCACACCTTGCATTCATAATGCCTTTAACACCTGGCTGTGATATGCTAACTGGGACTTTCCAGGGTACATAATTGCCACAGATTCTTGTACAAGTCATTCTGAATTGAGAAAGCCAGTCGGATGACTAGCGAAACGTCTTCAAGAACTAAACTTCAAGTCCAGTTGATCTAACTGAATACAACATATATGCCTCCAGATATGGTTTATCAGTTTATTCGCATTATTTATAAAGAAGTGCTATCATTAAATTGCAATACTGCTCCATCATCTTTGCTGCAAATATAGCTGGTACTGGTGTTGCAACTGGTTTTGCGATTGCATCATTATTTTACAACCACGTTGAAAATACTAATACTGATTGAGTAAATAATTAGTAAGTAGACAGCCATACAGTCTAAAGCTGGTCATAGACAGATCTATATTATCGGCACATTCGTGGCTGATAATACTGGTTAGCCAAAATACCACCCATCTCAATAACGAAAACGGGCAGTTGACGGTGTTTCCTGATAATATCGCTACATCTATGACTACTTTAGGAGAGAGAAATGATGTTTCATTCCTGGAACATTTATCATTGATCATTTAGCTCTTTCTGGAAGGACAGAGCTTCTTAAACAAACTGTTGCCTGAAAGCTTTTGTTCTCTTGCAGCAAGTTTAACTGAGGTCAGGTGTAATGATTAAATGAAGAATTAGTAGATATTGATTTAAGGAAATAATTTAACAGTTAATGCTTTTTGAAATAAACCTTGTAGAATCTCTTGACAAAATAACTTATACTGTTAGTGAAGCTGGTGTAGTTAGAATGTAAGGATCGAAGGAAGTTTAAAATGATTTACTATATATATATATATATATATATATATATATATATATAAAACAATCTTTGCCAATCCTTCGCACTCCGTTGCTCTCCAATGCCCGGGTGCTATCGCAGGAATCACTACATACAACTAGTTACGAGGTAGCGAAGCACTCCATGGACTTTAATATATCAGGTTTTATTAATACCTTGGTAGGTCCGTGTTACCACCTATATATAGTAAAATAAAATATATAGGGCCCTATTTATAAAAGATCGGTATCGTTATCGTAAAATACCGATCGTTATCGTAAAATAACGACCGTTTTTTACCGATAATGACCGGTATTTACCGATAACCACCAGTATTTACAGATAACGACTGGTATTTAGCGATATAGTTAAATACCGGTCGTTATGGGTAAATACCAGTCGTTATGGGTAAATACCGGTCGTTATCGGTAAATACCGGTCGTTATCGGTAAAAAACGGTCGTTATTTTACGATAACGATAGGTATTTTACGATAACGATACCGATCTTTTATAAATAGGGCCCATATTTTGCACAAGCAGTCAATTTTACTTTTAATCAGATGTGTTTTGTGTGATACAAAAAAAATCATTAAAAATCCTGCAATTTATACACATTCATATTGTTTAGCTATGCTTTCAGTGAATTTCAATACCATCGGGTCACATGACTCTTTTCGCACATTACTTAAAAGATACACAGGGAGATTCAATAAAAGTTCTTATCATTAAAATGGTGCTAATTTTGCCCCAACCAGTCAGATGTTATTTAATATTTGATTGGGGTAAAATTAGCCCCATTGTTAAAAATAAGAACTTATTAATTAAAGATTTAATTAATATACCTATTTTGTTGGGTTTTTTTATTATTAGTTGTAGTTTTTTAAAGGATAAGTGCACTGTAAAATCAAGTTATAATTTGGAAGCTGCAGCTTTCAAAATACTGTTGCCATATTTTTTTTTTAACCTATGTCCCTCCCGAGCTTAGCTTTGTGCCTTGGAAGTTGCTGACATCTTGTTACTGGTTTGCTGAATGTTAAGCTCCGCCCCTCTGAGATTTCCTCTGCTTTCTCCTGCTTGAGCCTCAAACAGTAATGCCTGTGAGTTCCGTGCACGTGCGTGTGCACTTATCCTTTAATAGAAGGTGTGTGATACTTTAGCTTGATTCCATCAAATTCAATTTATTAATTGATCAGGTAATCATTTTTCTTTTATAAATTAAACTTAATAAAAATAAATCCACTTTAGTGAAGAATTGAAAATTGTGTGTTGTGTTCAATTCAATTTCAATCAACGGTCAATCATGTATACAAGTCCCATGTATGGCTAGCTTAACCCTGGAATGTAGCATTTGGTAACCCTGGAATGTAGCGTTTGGTAACCCTGGAATTCAGCACGTGGAAACCCGACAATTGCCCGATCATGTGGAAAGTAAGTGTTTAACAAGTTTTGGTGATATCAACATGTTCCCCAGACCATTTCCCAGGAGCCACAGCCATTTACAGTAAGTTACCACTGCTATTCTATCTGTATTTTATCCAAACTTTTGGAACTATTTGTCCCCATTGACTTTCGAACTACCAATCATCCAACATCCATACTTGTTACTGATGTTCGGAAGTTCGAAAACAAACTGGACATCAGTAAAATCGTCCATCTCTACTTGTAACTCTTTGACTGGCTTACACAGTACAACATACTTACTGTGTAATGCAAGAATGTTATAAGTCATCTGGGATTTCCACTGCCATTACATTTGTCCCTTTACAAGGTAAATGCTGTTCTCCCTGCAGGCCCCTTAAGTAATAGGCCACAGGGAAAAGAAGGTCATAAGCAACTAGTGCAGTACACTTCATATACTGTACATTAGTATCTGGCTGGAGCCTGTGAGAAATTACATTAGGGTGAATGTTCAAACTTCCTGTTTTCAGTAGGTTGAGTGATATCCCCAGACCTCTGCACCACTCCACTGCCCCGGGGGAGAAGCATGCTCAGTTAAGACTAAATGCTGGGGAAAACAGGAAGTAACTGGGGAAAAAATTGACAGTTGAGAATGGGAACCTATTAATGCAGGCAGAGGCTGGTCACATGGCTACAAGCTGGTCACATGGCTGTAAACAGAAAGTGTTCAAGCAGGAAGTAATATTGCTTCCCGCAATAACTTATCCCCAATTTTATCTTGAGATGTGATTTAGGTTTTATTTAGAAGGTGTGATGGAAGGCTTTTTATATAATCCTTATTAGTTTGGAAGAATTCAAGACCACAGTTACCCTTTAAAGGGGAACTAAAGTAACTGAACAACATTAGACAGAGCACACTAACAAGCTGTGCCTCACCTTTCCCTTCGCTGCGTCGGTTTGATGATTTGTGACTGGCTGGCTAGGAAATAAACTGCAAATATTACTTTTCTTTTTTGTATGAAAAGCAAAAGTATATGTAATTGTGGAAAGGAAATGATTTGCAAGCACAATAGCCTGTTCTGTGTTGAAGGACGGTATTTATAAAAAAAATACAGTATCACCACAATAATGAGGAGAGGGTTATTTTACACGATCGTTATAACCCCATGAATGCCATATTTAAAAGAAACCAGCAGTACACAAGTCAAATAGTAAAGAGGCCAAGTGCATTTTGCTTTTCCAACCAAGTAACGATCATTAATAACAGTAATACCAAAAACAACAAAAGGCAGTAACTGTTGCTGACTATTTAGTATTGTTCCTGGTACGCTTTTTATTGTGCCACTCATTCTGGCTGGAAAATAAACTGTAGGGTAACAAGCAGCTTTCAAAGGCTTATCAGGGGCTTTCATATTGATGTGGAGACATCTGTATACAGTATGTCGATAGAAACAGTGAAAACTGCAGTCAGGGTGCGTGGCCAATTGGCGACAATGCAAACACGATTTCATGGACATAGACATTTACTGGCAAAAACATGGAAGACTTCTTAGTTACAGAATCCCTGTACGTAAAAGCAAATAACTGGATTTGTATTTTGCAATGAATGGGTAATCAGGAGTCGAAAGCTTTCACGCTGGGAGTAAACATTTTTTTCAAGTTTTATTCTCCATTAAAGTTCTGCATTTTTAATATATTGTTTCAAAAAATAACACATGTCTTCTATGTACCCCGATTCCACACAAGTGCACACTAAAAACATTCTGGATTTGTCACACCCTGAAGAATTAAAAAATATTATGACTTACACAAAATGTCCATCAGGCCACATTCAAAACCCAAGAGTATACGGCCAATCACAAATGATGTTTGCATTGATGTGCATTATTGATGGACAAGTTGAAAAGGAAAAAGTCTGGAAAAGTGTCCACCTGGCTTCAGTTAGGCTCTGTATGAAATTTCTTAGCTTTATGTGACAGAGATCTTTCATGTTGCTACAGATGTTTTAAAGCGTTTAGGATGATCAATAAAATGGCTTATTTATCTGTATTGAACATAAGGAATCCCCATAACATGGATCAAACATACACTGAAAATTCCCCAAGCCACTTGGGCCAATCACTTTGCAACCAAATTGAAAAGCATGTTCCAGTCTGGGATCATTGCAGGAATGCCACAAGGTAAAAACTGGCTCCACTGCAGATTCTAAAGATGATTTGTCGGATTCAATGGCAAATTGACTGTAACATCCGTTAAGTGTATTGCCTGGGTATGACCTTTAAACCCAAGAGAACCTTAGAAATGCCTTGAAACTCTTTCTTTCAATGGGGGGGGGGGGGAAGAAAAAAGAAACTTACTAATAATATATTTAGATGCTGGATGAAAGATTGATGTTTCGGAAACCAACCTGTAATAGATATTATCAAGAAATAAAAACAAAAGATTCAGTGAAATGAAATGAAATTGAGGTGAGAAGTCAGACAGAAATGAGCACAACAGTAATCACAGAATGAAGAAATAGGAGCAAGTAAATGAACACTGCGAAACAGAAGATTGGAGAAGGGAAGCTGATGGAAAAAATAAAGGGCAGTGTAATGAAAGGTCAGGTAAATGAAGGAGAAGGGGAAATCCAGGAGGAAAATAGCAGAGAAATAAGCCAGTGAAATGAAACTGCTGTGAAAATGAAGAAACAACAGAAAAGTATAAAAATGGCAATATAAAGGGGAAGCAAGATCACATGTGTCAAAATGTGTTGGTAGAAAAACATAATTAAAAAAAGTAAGAAAATGTAAAATGACAGAAAATTCATCATTATTTTATAGAGAAGTTTTCCAATTTCTCAAAAAAAATGTTCTTACCCAAATTCCTTTTCTATAGATTTGCATTTTGACTTTTGTATATCTCATATTGCATGGTTTAAATGGGCAATGGCCATAAACCAGTACAATGTAGTTACAGTATGACCCCCAGGAGTGTTATCTGTCATCTGATATATTACTGTATAAGCTATATGGCAACTATATTATTATTCATAAGAAAGCTTTGGTTTAAAGGGCATGTCAACCCTTACCACAAACAAACTTGTTAAAGGGCATGCCCACCCTCAAAACTATAATCCCCCACTACTGGCCCCACTCTGTAGTGTAATAAAATCCTTACCTTACATCCCAGCTCCAAATGGTTCTCTTGGATTCCCCCCACAAAGTCTGAAAAACTGTTCACGAGGAGGATAGCAGAGTCCATATAGGACTCTGCCTCCTGTCTCTCCTCCGGGAGAATTTTGTCCTGCGCACTGCAGGCCTCCCTCCCTCCCTCTCCCTCCCTCCCGTTTTGCAAGCCCTCCCCCTACCATTAAAACCCTTTACCCATTAGTGACTAGCCTTCTCCCAGCCCTAACCGCATTATTAAATATTCCAGAGACTCCCCCGGCGGGGGAAAGAGGTATGGTAAGTAACTATCGGGGCACTTTCTGAAAAATCTAATAATGCGGTTGGGGCTGGGGGAAGGTGCCCTACCACATATACATTTTTTTTTAAAAGTGTGGACATGCCCTTTAAGTTGTGTTAAAGGGACTGTCCTCCCCTCTTTCTAAAAACTGATATAATGTAGATAACCCCCCAAAACCTTAACTTCGTTTTAGTCACAATTTAGAAATCAGCTCCCACACAGAGTTATTATACTCACAAGCTCCTCGCTCCACCGCCGCTTCCGGGTTCTTCTCCCAGTCTCCACTGACGTCACAGTCATGCCCGACACTGACTAGCTTACCCGGAAGTGCAGAGCCACGGCGGTGGAGTGAGGTGGAGCATGTAAGTATAATATCTCTATGTGGGAGCTGATTTCTAAACTTTGACTAAAACGAAGTTAAGGTTTTGGGGGGTTATCTACATTATATCAGTTTTTGGAAAGAGGGGTGGACAGTCCCTTTAAGTTCCCTGCCTCCTTGCAGAATGAAAAAAAACTCCCCCCATAAAAAATAAAATATATATATATTTTTTTTATATATAAATATATATAACCGGAAGCCACACTCACAACCAGAAGCCATGCCCACCTCACCACACCAAGGGTGCGCTACACACGCCACCTAATAGATGTGGGATTTGCTTTTTTACAAAGTTTGGCTCAGGTCCCAAAAACCCTAGAAGTACCCCTCGGGGTAGTGCCTCTATTCCTAGGAGGGTGTTCCACTCAGGCTCCATCCTGGTTTGGACAATGCGAAGCCTTTAGCCGGAAAGTGCTCGAAAGCTTGGGCTATTACTGCACTACTGTGCATGGGTTAGCATGGGTTTTTTAGCACCCACTTACTTCCTGCCATAGCTATGGCTTTGACGGAACAATTTTTATTCCCTTGCTGAAAGGCAGGGAACTATTTATTAAATTCACTTATTTATTGACATTTAGCACTTATTTTTAGTTTTTAGTTTGTTTGTGGCACATTTGTGGTGATGTTGCCTGGGTCCTTTTAGGATCTTCAGGCTTATCCCATTCGAGCCCCCCCCCGAATGCTTCCTGGGGGCAGTTGGGGGCAGAAAGAGAGTGCGAGTTTGGAAAGGTTCCTGATGCTTACCAGCTGAAGGGACCAATGTAGCCTCTCACTAGCCCTACGGCTTAACAGCTATGGGCACAAGGGAGAGGCAGATGGACCCCAAACCACTTGGTGTAGGCTTCACCATAAAGCATGAACACGGGCTTTCAATAAATAAATGTACAGTCTGATGGTGTGAGGGGTCAATTGCTCCGCCAACTTAATACAGTATGCTGATAGCAATTCCTGCTGCTTTGCTAGCTGCTGTAAAAACAATTTGGGACCATTAGCTGGAGTTGAAAAGTTGAAAACCCCCAAAATACTAACCTTTATAAAAAGACCTGTATTTAGCATAGCAGCCAGTGATGCATTTCCCTTTGTGCACCTTATGCTTTAATATAGTGCAGGTTATATAGGACTGAGAACTCATGTTTGAAGGCGAGGTTAGTGCTAAGGTTAGGTAAATGCTACACAGTGCTATTAAAAATTAGGCAAGCTTTCGGGGGTCCTAAGCCCCCTTCATCAGACTGGATGTTACAAAAGAAACTCTTTTGTCACATCCAGCCTGATGAAGGTGGCTTAGGACTCCCGAAATCTTGCCTAATTTTTAATTTAGTTAGCCAATAAAAGGTATCACAGCTCTACTTCTCTTCTCTTGGCTAACACAGTACAAACCTCAACTATTGCTTTGACTATAAATAACTGAGCGCTGCATCCCTAGAACAATAAATAGGAGTAATATTTATACAAAATGGATTTATATAAATATGGTCTAGACCAAATTAAATAATCTACTACTACTTGTGATTGTATTTAAAGGGCATGTCCAATCAATAAACAAGTTTAACTACAAATGTAGATAACCCCCTAAACCCAACTTTCACATTATAAATACATCTCAAAGATGCCCTTGAAGTTCCTTACCTAACCCGGTTCCTCGCCGCTCTTCTGCTCTGCGGCTGACAGGTGCTCCACTTCCTTGTTGCAGCTGTCAGTAAAGGCGTGACATGATGTCATGCCCAATTGCCACGACCAGGAAGTTGAGCATCTGTGAGCGCAGAAACTCTCTATCCACAATATACACTTTTTAAAGATTTGTCCAAATTATCAGTCTTTATAATGATTTTATACATGTATATTGCCAGTGATTTAGTACAAAAACGACTGAAATGTAAATTAAAAAAGATGAGATAAAAAAAGATAAGAAAAGCATTTTTTGCATGATTTATTTTGTGGACATCTAGGTCTGTCAGTGTAACTATTTATTTATGTAGTCAGGTTCTAATGAATGTGCTTTTGCTTTCAGATAGTCATTTGGAATGTTATCCTCAGGGACCAGATTGTCTGATTTGCATTCCTAGAATATCATATGAATAATGTGCAGACTTTACAATTACATTACTTTCTGGGCTCTATTTTTACAATCTGTGAAGAAAAGGTGAAATGTCTTAATCACATGATTTGCTTTTAATAAAACCCCAACAGAATAGTGGTATCACATTATAGCCTAATAACGGTGCTTAAACGGAGGACCCTGAATTCATTAGGAACCGTGAAAAATAAATATGTATTTATAAATATAACCTATTTTCATTTTGCACTCTAGAAATGGATCCCAGATTGAAATTTACAAAATTTAAAGCCTCTTATTATCTTCCAAACAAATGATGTGTGATTGACTTTATCCCAGGCACATTACATCATGTACTATTGCTTCTTTACTTCAAAATGAGTGTAATTCAAAACTGGCAAATCAATTATTCCCTAACCACAATTTAAAGGAAAAGTACCCACGGGGAAGTTTATTTACTTAAATACATCCTTGAGCGACCTTATAGATTTCTTGGAGGTGATCTATATGGAGATGGCTGTTGTTCTTCCCTTCAAAATGATTCATCTAATTCAGTGAATGAAGCTGTAAAATATTGCTTGGAGATGTAATATTATACTACATACTTCACTTACCACAAACCCTTGTTTCCACATGATTATATATATATGGATATTATAGGTCACAGCTTTTTAAAAACAATATTAGAAAATTTCAGCCACCATCAAAGAAGATTGATAGGACTGTTTGCATTTTTAATATTAATAAACTTTAGTAGCTTGATCTGAATCAGGAAATATTAACACTTATGTAAGAACATTTTGTTGAGTATTTATAGTTAAAATCACATTGGGTGGGGATCTGAATTTTTGGCCTGTTAACAGGCTCTTCCCAAGATATTCCTTGCTGTCTCATCCACTACCATTTTGTCATGTTCACTAGAAATCCCAGCTGACAATTCCAGGTCTATCCAAACCAATAAACATTTGAACTGTAACTACCATAAATATCCTATATAATAAAACTTTAAGTGTGCATCCCTGTGTGTGTGTCACTGCAGTTCCTATGGACTCACCACTAGAGGGAAAGTCTCTGCAGTTCCTATTGACTCACCACTAGAGGGAGAGTCTCTGCATTTCCTATTGACTCACCACTAGAGGGAGAGTGTCGGCAGTTCCTATTGACTCACCACTAGAGGGAGAAACACAGGAAACACACGGAGGGAGAACAGCAATTAAACAGACTGCAGGTAAGTTTGCTTGGGACAGGGGCCCCTGGATTTGGGACAGAGGGGGCCCTGGATTCGGGACAGATGGGAGGCCCTTGAATTTGGGACAGAGGGGGCCCCCTGGATTTGGGACAGAGGGGGGCCTGGATTTAGTACAGAGGGGGGACCTTGAATTTGGTACAGAGAGGGAGCTCTGGATTTGAGACAGAGGGGGGGCTGGATTTGGGACAGAGAGGGCCCTTGGCCTTGGTCAGTGGGGGGACTCTGGCCTTGAGACACTAAGAGGGTACTCTGGCCTTGGGACATTAAGAGGGTACTCTGGCCTTGGCACATGGAGGAGGACTATGGCCTAAGGGGGCACTCTGTACTTCTAGCACCCGTTATTGTAGCAGGCTTAATGTCTACTAGTAGATAATGTACCCCCCAAGTCACAAGGAGTTCCGTGACCATATAAAAGTACGGAGATACTTTTTAAATGTATTTTTCTCATCTCATCTCATTTTTTAATGATAGATATGTACATCATGACACAGTAAGCTTGACACAGTATCCTCCAGCAAAATGTTTAACCTGGGCCAGGGCTCCGGATAGAATAAAAAATTAGGCCAGAACTTTACCAAGGGAAGCAATTTAAAAAGCTAATTTTCATTTTGGCATCAGGGATCACATCAAGATTCTAAATAAAAAGTATGGTTGAGTAGTTCTGCAATTAGATAAAACTCTTGTAACTGAAAACAGACAAAGAATGCTTAAGTAAACGCAATCCAGTGGGTACAACAAAGTACATTTCCCTGTACATCCATGGAATATACACTGTTACACATAGCTGTACTAGCTGATATATTACTGATAGTTATTGGTAGTGCTTTATGCCCACAATAGCAAAATTCTGACCACGTGCATAAAATACTAGTGTGGCTGGCCAAGACTGTGGTGGGCATCTATGGTAAATATCATAAAGTTTTGCTTGCACACGTAAAAGGCATGCTGCAGCAGTGGAGAAAATGCTTGCTATGGATCTGAAACGGTAGGTCTCCTTTGAGAAAGCCCGGTCAATTGGCGAAACGCATAAGGAGACCTACCGTTTCGGATCCATAGCAAGCATTTCTTGGAAAGAGCAGTGCCAGTATCTCGGATCTTCTTCCGTGAGTTACCTCCACGGAAGAAGCCTCATTAGATAGTGCCCATAGGATAGTATATTTGTCAGGATACTGTTTGGTCACTGTACCATAATATGCACTTTGTATTGCTGCTTTCTTATTCATGCTGCTATATGTATATTATGTATTTTAAATGTTTTTTACTGACTCCCACACACCAATATCCCCTCATATGTATTGTTTCACTGAATAAAGGAATTGTATATTATTTTTCACTCTAACAATAGTGTGCTGCAGATTTCTTTTTTCTCTTATCTTTATAAAATTGTATAGGAGGGGTGGATATGCCCTTTAATGATTACTGAGATCATACATCCCTATAGGAGCGGCCACAGAATCAGCAAAACAGGGTCTAGAGGTAGAAGTCTAAAAAAAGTTCATTATCATGTTAAGATGGGGTCAAGGTGTAGATTATATCTATTATAACCCACCCCCTTAATGGATCCCTATGGATCAGAACTGTAAGTAATATTCTTATAATCCGGAAGAACATCAAACCCCTTGCACAATGCATCATGTTTGTACCCATGTCCGATGATCCTTGTGGTGCCACACAAGGAAACAAGCGATGCAGCAGGAAGCCAGGAACTGTCGGACCTGCTTGAGCTAGTGAGAACATGGGGGAAGGAGTTTAATGGAAGTACAGAGATGCACAAACTACTGAAGAAAAACGGGGGAGGGTGGACTGAGCACATGAGTGAAGGAAATCAGCTGTGAACCGGCTAAATAACAGAGGAGGGGTAAGCACTATCAGGGATAGTGGTGCTAATTTTGCCCCAACCAATCAGAACTTATGTAACATTTGAAAGCTAACATCTGATTGGTTGGGGCAAAATTAGCACCATTTTAAACGATAAGAACTTTTATTGAATAACCCCCGAAGTCTTTAATGTAAAGGGACCTGATAGAAACCAGGGGGGAGGAATGTGTGGCTGTCTGTGAACATTACGAAAATGCTAAGGGGGGGTGTAGGTAGAGGTAAGTCTGAAAAATTATATTATTAAATTGGGGTGGAAGGGGGTGCACAAATATATAGGAAACATGGAGATGTTACAATTCATACATTATATAAGACCCGGAATATCTTTCAATGTGGGGTAAGGGTGTGGGTTATAATAGATAATGTACCCCCTACTAAAAATTATAAGGATATGTGAAGTCACCTCGAAATTCCGCACCCTGAAAAAAAGGCACTCGGCCTGCGGCCTCGTACTTTTAGTGCAACTATGTGTGTGGCCTGTGTGATTTCATATTACAGGAAAGCACCAACTTACAGAATAAGTGGAGAATTTTACAAGAAGTTACTTAATTAATGTGCCCTTACATGCTCAAGTCCATAAAAATATGAACTATTTTAATAGTAATAGTTGGATGGAATCTTAAAAAAATGTAATCTTCTCCATACTTAATTTCCTCTTGAAAATGAATATGGTTTCTGTGCAGGAAAGGATAAAACCCCAGAAACTTTTATCTTCTGTAGACATCCTATAAGACAGGTGAACATTCTTGTATAAAACTTAATCTAATATGGACTCAAAAAATATTTTAAACAGCATATTGTAACTTTTTATAGTGTGATACTGAAAATTCCACTTTAACTTCATCGTGCATAATACTGAATATAATCCCATTTGGTTACATTTGGTTTATCATCATGATTGTCCAGATCACTGTTTTTTAAGCAATCTGCCATTCTAATGGGAAAGAACATTTTTAAAAATATTTGGATTTCTCCATTTAATTTAGTTTACTATACTACTGTGTCCTTTTGAAGCAGAACTAAAGCATAATTATTATAACACCAAAACAAGACAGAAACCTGGATTTTTTTATTGTGACCAAAGTTCTGTGTTTTCAGATGCTAAAGGCTCTGGGGAGCTATAGAGACCCACTGGAAGTGGTGTGTCTGGGGGAGTTGAACAGCATAATGCTGTAAGCCTATAGTTTACCCCTGACCAGTGACCAAAGGAGAGAGGCAGTGCTGATAGGGCTGGGGGAAGTCAGCTCTCCATCCAACTATTACTATTAAAATAGTTCATATTTTTATGGACTTGAGCATATAAGGGCACATTAATTAAGTAACTTCTTATAAAATTCTCCACTTATTCTGTAAGTTGGTGCTTTCCTGTAATATGAAATCACACAGGCCACACACATAGTTGCACTGACCAAGGCCAATTACATAAGTCAAAGTTCCTTACTCCATCTCTACCTCCTACCTTCTAATAGCAGTCATAATATTTAATTAGAAAATTCTAATGTTATTTTCTATATTTATTAGTAAGTGGAAGTAAACTATATTGATAGCTACAAATGGTGTTTATATAACCATTTATATTGCTTGTCAAGCAATCCATCTCAAAGTCTTTCCATAACATGTCCATAAGGAAAAGCTCTCTACTCCTATAAATTCTCGGTGCTTAGTGAACATATCATATGCTTCACCTCTTACTGATTTCATTTCTTCAAGCTGGTTGCTCAGCAATTACACCAATAACAAGTAAACACGTTTACACGCTCAATCCCTTATTTCTGTGATCCAAGGAGAAATCATTGCTTTAGGTCAAATCCAAGAAAATAGGGTCAGACAAAATAAAATACACGTGGGGCAATGCAGTACCAGAAACAAAACTTAAAAAGTCACGCTAACCTGATTTACGACAATGTAATACAAGTAAATGTGACTTTAACACAGTATTTGCTGCTGCTGGGTCCAGAAATTTGCTGACTTATTTGGTGCAGACAATACTTTTTTGGACAGAAATAGCTGTACCTTTTTGCTGATTTATGGGGCTATGTACTGAGAGCTGCTATTGCTCTCCATTGCAAGAGCAGATAGAGCATTGCAAATGGGGATTACCCATTCCGAATTTAATGCCAGCCATCTGGCCAGCTTAACTTTTACTTACCTAAAGTCCACCTGCAAAATTATTTTAATGTTTGAGTAGAGAAACCCCCCAATTCTTAAAACTGCATCAGAATAGAGTTTTTCTGCATGCTATCTCAAGTCTTCACTGAGCACAGTAAAAGCTTTTGTGCATGCTCAGCAGAGCTTTCATTGGGCTCTATGGACAGACATCTGGGTAGATACACTAGTCATTGGACGTATAATCCATCACAGCTGTGACTGACGGGTCTAAAGAGTTGCTGCAGCGATTGGGCTCCTGTGAGTATAATGGATGGGGGTGGGGTGTACTAACCAAACATAAAATATAATTGCTTGTGAAGGTTCTCATTCATCCAGGTCATGGTATATCTGTTGTATTCAATTAGATCAACTGGACTTGAAATGTAGTTCTTGAAGACGTTTCGCTAGTCATCCACTGGCTTTCTCAATTCAGAATGACTTGTACAAGAATCTGTGGCAATTATGTACCCTGGAAAAACCCATTAGCATATCACAGCCAGTGTTTAAGGGTGTGATTGGATATTGGCTAAGAGGTGTTATAGAACGCCCAGAGTAAGGTGTTAAACAGCATTGTACATGGCAGACAGTTGGTGTCGAACCCCCCCACCCTATTTAGGCTTGGTTTCTTTTTATTTTCACATAAATGGCCTCCTTAACACCTCTCTTGACCCAGTCACGTTCCTTCGCCAGTATATTACATTACAATCTTCAAAGTATGTCCTTTATCCTTAAGATGCAGATACACGCTGAGTCCTGACCCGAGGAATTGGCTCTTCTGTGCTGGGCCATACGTTGATGCAGTTGCTGTTTGTCTCCCCCACATACAAATCAGAGCATTCTTCACTGCACGCACTGCATATATGATGTCGCTTTTCTTGTGTTACATTTCAAGTCCAGTTGATCTAATTGAATACAACAGATATACCATGACCTGGATGATGAGAACCTTCACAAGCATATTTCTAATCATTTTGGGGAGAAAACCCTCAAACTGTACGGCAATATGAAAAGACAGCAAGGAAATTGGCAGACTAACGAAACCACCTGCGATTTAACTTCCGATGCAGACAACAAAGGCTAGTACCATGCAGTATACGTCTGGATTCCACGGTTTAAAGGCATCAGAGCCAAACAGATACTGCAAAAGGCTCAAACACGGCTCCTAAGTGAACGGGTACGACAGACACATTTTACAGTCGATGCTTTAATGCACAACATTAGTCAACTAGAACAAACCTGGCCTCACAGCTACCTGTGTCCATCTGGGAAAGAGTGATGGAGTTCACCAAACAAGCACAGCTTTCTCAGCACTGTAGGGAACAAGTTCTCTATTCTGTCATCCCAAACATCCCCAAAGGAAACAACTACCCTTGGATACAAAGGAGGGAAGTGTCACTTCATCAAACAAGGAGGAATGGGTGAGAAACTGTCTAACAGGACCCTGACCCCAGCCAAAATGGAAGTCCTTGGTAAGGGCTTGAATTTTGCCATTACCCCTAAAGCCATCCCTGGGGTGGATATTATAGCAGCCACAGAAGCCTCTATCCACAGTTAATAGGTTTCACAGAGTGAGCAAACAACTTCGCCTTAAGGTATCTGCAGCCTTAGCCAGTGCTAAAACTCCTTCATCTAACCTGACTACACAGGAAAAGAAGAGCCTTAACATCCCTCAAAAAGATTCCAGTATCACCATTCTACCGGCAGATAAGGAAGATGCACCGTGGTACTCAACACCTCGACTACCATGATAAGGTGACCATGCTCCTCCGATAACAACACATATGAGCTTTAACAAGGATCCCACCGCCGTTACAAGAAAAGATCATAGACTTACTACAACAGCTTCAAAAGGATAAAGCCATTGACCGAGCAATGTATCATCGCCTCTACCCTGGTGAGGTACAATCCATGCATATATGACTCCCAAAGATACATAAGGAAGGGGCCCCACTAAGACCTATGTCAGCAGCATCAGCTCTGTACATACAAGGTGGCAAAATATCTAGCTAACATCTTAGGACCTTTGGTGGGAGTTCTAAGCATCACATCCAGAACTCCAGGATTTCACCACCAAGATTGAAGATATAGTACTTGGTGCAGAAAAACTATGGTGTCCTATGATTACATCTCTCTTCACTTGTATACCCACCAAGGAGGCTGTTGACATGGTGAGGAAACGGCTGGGCCAAGACAGCACTCTTACCAGCAGAACTGACTCACACCCAGAACAGGTGTGTTTCCTTGTTGGACATGTGCCTGAATACCACCTATTTCAAATACAGGGATAAGTTCTTAAGCAAAAACATGGATGTTGCTATGGGATCTCCAGTTTCACCCATTGTGGCCAACCTTTACATGGAGGAGGTAGAAAAACAGGCGCTTAATACCTTTAAGGGCATAGCACCCAGCCACTGGTTCAGATATGTTGATGACACCTGGGTTAATCCACCGAAGGAGTACAAGCTTTCACAGAACACATTAATGCGGTAGACCAAAAAATTAATTCACAAGGGAAGAGGTACAAAACAACAAACTGGCTTTCTTGGACTGCTTGGTAGAGTTAAGGAAAATGGTAAACTGGAAGTAGAGTTTACAGAAAACCAACACACACAGATCAGTATTTGATGTTTGACTCCCACCACCCTTTAGATCACAAGCTGGGTGTCATCAGAACCCTGCAACACAGAGCCGGAACATCCCCACTAGCACAGAGGCGAAGGCTAAAGAAATTAAAACATCTCAGAGGAGCCCTTAAACTTGTGGATATCCAGACTGGGCCTTTGTCAAAAGAATAGAGGAAAAAAAGAACACAATATCAACAGTGAAGGGGAAAAGCAAGACAGAGGAAGAACATGGTCACCCATATGTAGCAGGGGTCTCCAGAAATTAAGAAGAATTTTCAAAAAACATCGTATCCCTTCTGCTTTAAACCGAACAACACACTGAGGCACATTGGTACATCCGAAAGACCCATACCTAAACACAAGAAAGCGACATCATATATGCAGTGCAGTGCAGTGAAAAATGCTCTGATTTGTATGTGGGGAGACCAAACAGCAACTGCATCAACGTATGGCCCCACAGAAGAGCCAATTCCTCGGGTCAGGACTCAGCCGTGTATCTGCATCTTAAGGATAAAGGACATACCTTTGAAGATTGTAATGTTAATATACTGGCGAAGGAACGTGACTGGTTCAAGAGAGTGTTAAGGAGGCCATTTATTGAAAATAAAGAAACCAAGCCTAAATAGAGGTGGGGGGGTTCGACACCAACTGTCTGCCATGTACAATGCTGTTTTAACACCTTACTCTGGGCGTTCCTATAACACCTCTTAGCCACTATCTAATCACACCCTTAACACCTGCTGTGATATGCTAATTGGGATTTTCCAGGGTACATAATTGCCACAGATTCTTGTACAAGTCATTCTGAATTGAGAAACCAGTCGGATGACTAGCGAAACGTCTTCAAGAACTACATTTCAAGTCCAGTTGATCTAATTGAATACAACAGATATAAAATATAATTATATAATATAATATAAAATGCATAGCAAAAAGTGTCATTCACACTTTTTGTTACCCGGATTTTAAATGCTCCTTATAAACTTAAATGTCTACCTGTTTCTGGACATATTGCTTTAGATATTGTTCCAATATGTCGCCACCTTTTCAGCTGTGTTTATTTTTCTGCAGAGCCAACACCCTTTACAGCAACAATATTGCAAAAATGACTTTCAAGCAAAGGAAGATTGAATCGAGTTTCTCGTGCACATTGAGACAAGATGCTACAGTTCGTTGCTTCCATAAAGCTCACACCGTTATTTGTTTAAGAGACATGATACACATCCTTATTTTGGTTCTTGATATTTACTGCAAGGCCCACATTGTCTAAATACAAAAATCTATACAGAAAGGAGGGACATAAAATACAATGGTTAACACAGGTATAAATGTGTCTCTTTAACTAAAACTTATCATACCCAACATCTATACCTGCAACACCTTTAAACCAATAGCATTTTCTCTGGACCATAAATGAAAGTAGCATATTAGGGTCTAAAGAAGGTTGAAAGGTAGTGTTACCACATGTTAGTGTTTTGACTGTATCAGATGTCACATTGCTTTAGACTTTTTTTAAAAAAATGTATTTGTAACCTCCTCCTGCTGTGCATTATTACAGATCATATCATATTTACTAGTAAACACCCCTGGATTTTGCAATAACCTTTGGTGTTGCTCATTAAGACCTCTCAGAACGTAGCTTCTTTCTCTATTAGAGTTAGTACATTCCAGATGCTGTAAAAGATATAAGAGTTGGCTCTGCCTCTTCAGGGGCGTAAATGCAGGGCCCCAGACCCCCGTGAGATTTGAGACCTGGCCCCTGAACCACCCCCCTGTTTTTAAACAGTTGATCGCATGTATGAAGGAAACATACATGTAATCAGCTGTTTAAAAGACCGGACAAAAACTTCCTGTTCGGTTCTGGAGTTTGAGGCTGGCCTTCTAAACAGTGCTATAATGTGATTGGTTGTCAGCTTCTAGGAAGCAAGGCTGCCACCTTGTTTTGACCTGTTAAGCACTAGAGAGCATGTGCCTGTATGCAGACACTTAGCTGGGGGTTTACCCAGCTAAGGTGGATTGTAAGAGCTGACCCCTATTACTCACAGGTTATTTTCATAAATCACCCAATGGCCACAGCAAAGGGCGAGGTGAGACACAGCTTGTTGTATGTTTGTGAATGTTCTCTGTCTATTGGGACAATGTTGTCTGGAGACTTTAGTTCTACTTTCAATGTTCCTGAACTGAGATACTCACTCTGCATTTTTTACTGGTTTTCTAGGTTCTCCAAGGTGCAGCAATAAAGCTCACCTGGGGCCCTATTTATAAAAGATCGGTATCGTTATCGTAAAATACCGATCGTTATCGTAAAATAACGACCGATAACGACCGGTATTTACCGATAACGACTGGTATTTACCGATAACGACCGGTATTTACCGGCATCGTTAAATACCGGTCGTTATCGTTAAATACCGGTCGTCATCGGTAAATTTTACGATGACGATCTTTTATAAAAAGGGCCCCTGGTGTCAAAATCATGCTGCTCACTGGGCTGCCTCCTCAACACTTGTGCGAGCTGGAGACAAGCTCACGTAGCAACAACAGAGAAAGAGGATGATGCAGTGCAGGATGAGTTTTCCCCAGAAATTATTTAGAGGTTGGGATTTTTGGAGGTGGGAAAGGTAAGTATAATTTTATAAAGAGTTGTACTTTTAAAAGACAATTATAATTGACTCCCACTCGCTCTCTTCTTCAACAAAAGAATAGTACCCAGAGTGAGGACCCAAACATCTAGGTCTTCACCTCTGGGTACGTTACAGATCATCTGCAACGATTACTTAAGAGTGCACCTGCTCCTAATTCCAACCAATATCTTCAGTAAATAATTAGATGTATTTCTAACCAGATATCTAAGAATAATTATTGACCCATTCTGGCAGAGGAAGCCAGCTCCTCCCTCCATGCAGTTTATTAAGGCTGTGATTGCTGACATCATAGCTAATTATTGGTTGGTCTTTTCAATGTTGCTCTCTCTGCACATGCTCAAGTTTCTAAAAGCTCATTGAGCAGATGTAGGAGGCGGCAAGCTGTGCCAGAAAAGAGAATGGGGGCAATGCATGTAAAGTGCAATAAAGTGCTTAAAATAACAGTTGGGGTTAGGGGCAAATAAATGACAAGTGAACAATTTTTTGAGGGTTAACATGCCCTTTAAACTTTCCCCTACCTGCTGGCTCCACTTCCATCTTCTGTCTGCAGTCCATGACATGGCCAATGGGAAGACACACACTGCAAGTGCATTTTCCCATTGGCCCTTTTGTGGACTGTCAGTGACAGAAAGTTATTTAAATAATATCCACATAATATTTTTACCCTTTGAAAGTAAGATATTTGTTTTTACCACTAGCACATATATTAATACTGTAGGTGTAGAATATCTCTGACTGTGTACTGATAAAAACTGTTGTTGTGTTGAGACCCCAGGAAAAGAAATTTTCTCTTTTCGTCTGGTTTTGCTCATACTGGGAACTGTGAATCTGCAGCAGTTACCTGCATAATCTTTGGGTCCGGCACAAAGAAACACACCTGCATGCAGACAGACACATACACACACACATGCATAGACCCAAACATTACTTCAGATGCAGGAAGACACACACATGCATACACACACGCAGAGACACATGCAGACAGGCAGACACACACATGCATGCAAACAAACAGAAACACTCATGCAGACAGATTGAGAAACAGACACACATGCAGACAAACACACATACACACATGCAGTCACAAACACATATACACATGCAGACAAAAACAGACATGCAGACAGATGGACAGACAGATACATATGCATACAGACACATATACACATATGCAGGCAGATACATACTTATACACATGCAGACAGAAACACACATGCAGACAGCCAGACTCACTCATACATGCATGCAGACAGGCACACACATGCCAGCAGACACATGCATACACACATCCATACACACATGAAGACACACACACATGCAGATGTTTACAAACTACAGCTCCCAGCATTCCCTGGAAACCATACATCCATACATGTTGATGAATGCTAAGAGTTGTAGTTTTCAACATCTGCAGGGCCACAGCAAAGACATCTCTCTTTTATGGGCACAAACACAAAAACATACCCCCAACATGCACACACACCTAGTAAACACCTCAAAACTCATCCGTCCATTTCTATGAAAACCATATCTAAATCACCCAAGTTAGTTTTATGATTATAAAAGAAATACCCCCTAACACCACACGCACACACACACACACCTACTGATGCACCCCGAAACCCACCCACCTTTCTGTTTCCATGCAGTGTCAGACTGGACTGTTGGGTCCCATCAGGAAATTAGAGGGGCCTACCAGGACGAGTTTAGGGGCCCATCTAACATTTCATATCTCTATTATCATTCATATACATATCTATCTTACTCCTACTGGCTCATTTTGTTTATTAGTATACTTTATTACTGTCATTTGGCCTTGTATTTAAATTTAAGCAGTTTCCTCTATTTTCTTAGGTGGGTAAGTGGGCTGTGACCCACCAGGGGATACCCCTGTAACCCTGTGGGCCAGTCTGATACTGTTTCCATGGCAACCATAGTAAATCACCAAATAATTAGTTTTATGTTCTTAAACACAAAAACACACTTCCTAAAACCACACAGACACACGATACACACACCTACTATAGACCCCACAGACACAAATCTCTCTTTTTCCATGACAACAATTCCTTAATAATCCAAAATGTTGCCTTTCAAGCCAACTTTATATTTTAACCAGGGGTGTCTCTATAATGAGGTAATATGAGCAAAATGCTCAGGACGGCGCCCGTTAAATATCAGAAAGGCTGCATGCAGAGCTCACTTTATTTTGGTTTTTATTAGAAAAGGGGCAGGCAGAGCAGAAGGAAAATAAATCACGGTGCGCAAGCGTCTGTACACTCACGGACCTGCAATTTTCCTCTCTGCACACTGCTGCCTTCATGCAGGCACTGCTCTTATCTTTAGGCTAAGTGGGGATCTAGGCAATATGGCATGTCATTTTTACCATCTGTGTATCTAGGCATTAGGGCATGTTATAATACCTATCTGTGTAAATTGGGCATAAGGGCTTAACATGAAGGCAACTTGGTTAGGTTAGTTAGGGCCCTGCTGAAATAATTACCTTGATGTGGTGGCAGCTTACAAATCTTTTGAAATTTTTTTTTTATTCTACAGGACATATGGGGTGAATATTTTTTTCTTTTTAGGAACTGTATGAATTCTGCCGTGATGTGAAGTTTAAAAAAACCCAAATCTCATACCACACTCAATTCAGTAACCCTCAATGTATTGTTTGATTTTCGTTAACCCTCGAATGTAGCTTTCGGTAACCCTTGAATTGGCCATTGCCATGAATGTATCATGCGCAAACCCGACATTGCCCGATCGTGGGGAAAGAATTTTTTAAAAGCGTTTGGTAACATGGACATTTTTCCCATTTCCCAGGTGCCACAGCCATTTATGTATGTATGTATATGTTTATTTATATAGTGCCACTTGGGGACGCAGCGCTGTACAGTATAAAATACAATAAAGTCATACAAGGGGGATAAATACATAGATATATAAATTATATAAATAGAAGTGCTAGAGCTTTACCACAAGAGGTAATGAGACCCTGCCCCGTAGAGCTTACAATATAGTTAGGTGGGTAACATGCAGAACAATGGAATGGTTATAAGTGCTGGAGTGAGACGTATGCGTTTAAATAAAACTATCAAATACATTAATAGTTAATTACCATTGATATTTTATTTTAAATTAATCCAAACTTTTCTAAGCATTTTCTCCCATTGACTTTAATGGGTTTGTTTCCGAACTACTGAACTTACGAATTTTTACTGAATTCGTTTTTCCCTAGCAGACGAATTCTCACTAATTATTGTAATTCGATAATTTTCTAATTAGTTCGAATTCGGTAACCCTCAAATGTATTGTTTGATTTTCGGTAACCCTTGAATTCAGGAACTAGGGATGGCCGGTTGCTGGTGTTGCCAGCTGAGAAAAAGAAGACACGCACAAGGGCTCTTCTAAGAGCCAATGGGGGTCCTGGTTTCCAGCTGCGACCTCCACACATTGATTTTTTTATTGTAATTATTCCGAACTTTTGAACTATTTTCCCATTGACTTTAATGGTTTAGTGTCCAACTACCAAACTTCAGGAAGTCTGACCATCGCTACCTAAAACTCGTTATGTAGGGAGGTGCTAGAATGTTTACATAACTACCGTATATACTCGAGTATAAACCGAGGTTTTTAGGTTTTAAAATACCTTTTAACCTGACCTCGGTTTATACTCGGGTCACACACACTGTCACAACAGATTAAGTTTTGTACGGACAAAAAAGAAGCCTACCAGTTGGAGATTGGACCATTTGGTGAGAGCGAGCAGACCGGAGACACCGGAGCAGTTAGAGGTGCAGGCAGTATGCTGATGACGTAAGTGATATGCGCGGGACGTGCGTAACTTATTTGCCCGTCGTATCACTTACGTCATCAGCATACTGCCTGCACCTCTAACTGCTCCGTCCTGGTCTCCGGTCTGCTCGCTCCTCACAGAATGGTCCAATCTCGCATATCACTTACGTCATCAGCATACTGCCTGCACCTCTAACTGCTCCGGTCCTGGTCTCCGGTCTGCTCGCTCCTCACCGAATGGTCCAATCTCCAACTGGTAGG
The DNA here is from genome assembly GCA_019447015.1 of Hymenochirus boettgeri. Classification (NCBI taxonomy): domain Eukaryota; kingdom Metazoa; phylum Chordata; class Amphibia; order Anura; family Pipidae; genus Hymenochirus; species Hymenochirus boettgeri. Next base: position 103,523,302 of record CM033469.1, on the reverse strand, counting down.
CTCTTTTTTCCTGACTGCATCCACCGTACATAGAGGATCGAGACTCTGTACCTTCCGAATCTGCCCTCATCATACCAGTAAGGAATTCTTGTATATGAGGGGTTTAGGGGTGGGCTAATAGGTGTCTTACATTGGAGGGGTGGGGTGGTTTAGAATGTTTGCAGAACACCTCGGTTTATACTCGAGTCAACACTTTTTCCTTTTTTCAGGCAAAAATAGGTACCTACCTCGGTTTATATTCGGGACGGTTTATACTCGAGTATATAGTACATAATTGTGGTATCTTATTTTAAATAGATTTGAAACACTGTACCGCACTACTGCATTACCTATACAACATCAGTATGCCCTGAGCTAGGAAATGTTCTTATTTCATCACATTACCTGGACTCGTGGAAATGTCACCATTATTAATGCTACATTTTGCTTTGGCATTTTCATTATTGTTCATTTTTGCTTTTTTATAAATACAGAGAAAAAACACAGACATTTTGCTGAAAATCTGGCAAAAAAAAAGCAAACCAGTAGAAATAGTGTCATCTTTTATAATGTGCCATGATATCATATAATGTAAATCCTTTTTTTGTCTTTTTGTAACTTTTGTATTTTGCTCTATATACAAAATATCACCCTTAGTTGCTATCAATCACTACTGTGAATTAATCAATAATGTGCATTGTTAGATAGCATGGAGCAGCTTCCTAACCCATACCTAGTGCCGAGCCAAATGTCAGTAATCCCAGAGTGCCTTGAAGCCAAATGTATTGTAAGGGCCTTACGAATTCATGCCATGCTAACGAAAAAAGACATTTAGCCAGACCTAATGAATCGCTTCATCATGGTGAGATGTTTTCCCCATTTGGGCTGAGAGTGATTTAGACTTTCTGCTCGCATTTGTTTAGATTTCATTTTATAATCACAGGTTTGTGCTTTGCTGCTTATTAGTTTTATTTACAGATGTTAGCAGTATCCAAGCTCGGCCTGTAGTGATTTTTTTTTTTAAGTGTACAGCAAAAGGAGAGAAAAAATACTAAAAAAAAATAATCATTAACACAAATCAACAAATCTTTGTTTAGGTAGTGACTGGCAGTTTTCATTGCTTATTTTCAAGGTTTGCTTCCCGTATGTGTTAATATTGGGACAAATAATCAAATCAAAGTGATTCTATTTTCGGGAAATGGCATATATATTTATGACCATGCAGGTTTGATTGATTCTCCATTGCTGTGTAGATAATGTTTATGTAGTCTATCCAAGTAATATTAAATCAAATATTCTGTATGGGTAGAATGCTTCTAAAATTACAATTCACTGCACAACATAACTATCATCATTTCCCTTTAAGGAAGTAGTATTTCAGCCCATCATAACAGAAGAAGAAAAAGATTATTTATATTTAAAGGTCAATATGGCACAAATGTTAACCCCGAATGTTAAATGGCCATTATTCACAGGCATGTTATTTTGTCTAATGTCTACCATGTTAGTTTTAGTTTAGTTGTGTTCAGCTGTTGGTGGGACTAGGTAATAGCAGGATAACTATAAATGGATGCTTGGATAACTGAGTGTGTTGTTTTCTCTGTATGCAGAAGCCAGGCTTGTTCAATACATGACACAATAAAAACAGTTTCTCTGGTTTGTAAACTTCTATAATTCCAAATAACTATTGATTTTCCATCTATACAATCTCGCCGCAAGTCCTCTGAGCTATTAAGGAGACTTGTTTCTGACCTCTGGCATTATTTCTACAAATAAGCTGCAGTTGTTCTAAGTTTCCAATCACCATTTCTTTGTGACTTTTGCTCTTTTTGCCTGTAGTTCAAAGCTACTGTTCCCGGTACTAAATCCTGTTATAGTCCCAGATCCTTTTCAGTCCGTTCCAGTGTTTATTGCCAAGTAGAGATAACGGAACTGACAGAGGTTCCATGGAAATTCATCAATTCTGAAAATCCGATTCAAATCCAAACGAATTGGAAATTTTTGAATTTATAATTATACATTGCAGAGTCAATATCATTTAATCAACTGGATTTTTTTATTTTCAAGTTATTGATGAAAATCATTTAATCAACTGATTTTTGATTTTCAATTATTTAAAAGTTCTGAGTTTTGAAATTTTTAAAAATCTTATAGATTTATGAAATGGGCAGTTCTGATTGAAATCAGGGATTCATGATTTTGACTTGCCTTAAAATTGTCTAGCTATTTCTAACCTATGCAGAACAGTAAATAGATTCTATTATTTGTGTTGGTGCCCACCAGAATAGCCACGGACACACAACATGGGCTGCTCCTAACTTTCAGATAGGAGAGAGGTTGGGCTGTCACTTTTTTTTTTTTTTTTTTTTTTTTACTGCTTACTACTGGAATAAGGTCGTGGAAATTGTAAGTAAACTTAAGGCACTGGATTTCTAAAATAAATACAGGGAGATTCAATAAAGTTCTTATCGTTTAAATTGGTGCTAATTTTGCCCCAACCAATCAGATGTTGCTTTAAAATGTTAAATAAGATCTGATTGGTTGGGCAAAATTTAGCACCATTTTAAACAATAAGACCTTTTATTGAATAACCTGATAGTGTTTTTCAACTGCATTGTTACTGTAGGGTGGGTGCTAGTAAGAGACAAAAGAAGGGCATTTTTTTCTTTCCTCCGATAGTGGTGTCGCTAATTGTTTAAATTGCCTGAGCACTGTCGTGTATTTTTGTTTTGAACCTCACATAAAGTCCTGCTTGCTGTGTGTTTCTGAGCTCTGGGCAATATCATTTTATAGGGGTTATTCTGTTTTAAAGGCTTGTGAAGGTTCTCATTCATCCAGGTCATGGTATATCTGTTGTATCAATTAGATCAACTGGACTTGAAATGTGTTCTTGAAGACGTTTCGCTAGTCATCCGACTGGCTTTCTCAATTCAGAATGACTTGTACAAGAATCTGGGCAATTATGTACCCTGGAAAATCCCAATTAGCATATCACAGCCGGGTGTTAAGGGTGTGATTGGATAGTGGCTAAGAGGTGTTTATGGAACGCCCAGAGTAAGGTGTTAAAACAAGCATTGTACATGGCAGACAGTTGGTGTCGAACCCCCCCACCTCTATTTAGCTTGGTTTCTTTATTTTCACATAATGGCCTCCTTAACACCTCTCTTGAACCAGTCACGTTCCTTCGCCAGTATATTAACATTACAATCTTCAAAGGTTGTCCTTTATCCTTAAGATGCAGATACACGGCTGAGTCCTGACCCGAGGAATTGGCTCTCTGTGCTGGGCCATACGTTGATCAGTTGCTGTTTGGTCTCCCCCACATACAAATCAGAGCATTCTTCACTGACTGCACTGCATATATGATGTCGCTTTTCTTGTGTTTAGGTATTGGGTCTTTCGGATGTACCAATTGCTGCCTCGTGTGTTGTTCGGTTTAAAGCAGACGGGATACAATGTTTTTTGAAAATTCTTCTTAATTTCTCGGGACCCCTGCTACATTGTGGATGACCATGTTTCTCCTCCGTCTTGCTTTTTCCCCTTCACTGTTGATATTTGTGTCTTTTCTTTCCTTCTACTTCTTTGTGGCCAACCTTTACATGGAGGAGGTAGAAAAACAGGCGCTTAATACCTTTAAGGGCATAGCACCCAGCCCTGGTTCAGATATGTTGATGACACCTGGTTAAAATCCACCAGAAGGAAGTACAAGCTTTCACAGAACACATTATGCGGTAGACCAAAACATTAAATTCAAGGAAGAGGTACAAAACAACAAACTGCTTTCTTGGACTGCTTGGTAGAAGTTAAGGAATGGTAAACTGGAAGTAGAGGTTTACAGAACCAACACACACAGATCAGTATTGATGTTTTAACTCCCACCACCCTTTAGATCACAAGCTGGGTGTCATCAGAACCTGCAACACAGAGCCGAGAACATCCCCATCACACTAGCACAGAGACGAGGCTAAAGAAATTAAACATCTCAGAGGAGCCCTTAAAACTTGTGGATATCCAGACTGGGCCTTTGTCAAAAGAGTAGAAGGAAAGAAAAGACCACAAATATCAACAGTGAAGGGGAAAAAGCAAGACAGGAGGAAGAACATGGTCATCCCATAGTAGCAGGGTCTCCGAGAATTAAGAGAATTTTCAAAAAACATCATATCCCTGTCTGCTTAAACCGAACAAACACATGAGGCAGCAATTGGTACATCCGAAAGACCCAATACCTAAACACAAGAAAAGCGACATCATATATGCAGTGCAGTGCAGTGAAGAATGCTCTGATTTGTATGTGGGGAGAGACCAACAGCAACTGCATCAACGTATGGCCCAGCACAGAAGAGCCAATTCCTCGGGTCAGGACTCAGCCGTGTATCTGCATCTTAAGGATAAAGGACTACCTTTGAAGTTGTATGTTAATATACTGGCGAAGGAACGTGACTGGTTCAAGAGAGGTGTTAGGAGGCCATTTATGTGAAAATAAAGAAACCAAGCCTAAATAGAGGTGGGGGGGTTCGACACCAACTGTCTGCCATGTACAATGCTGTTTTAACACCTTACTCTGGGCGTTCCTATAACACCTCTTAGCCACTATCCAATCACACCCTTAACATCGTGCTGTGATATGCTAATTGGGATTTCCAGGGTACAATATGCCACAGATTCTTGTACAAGTCATCTGAATTGAGAAGCCAGTCGGATGAACGATCGAAACGTCTTCAAGACACTATTTCAAGTCCAGTTGATCTAATTGATACAACAGATATATGTTTTAAAGAGTTTGTCTGTTTTTAAGGGGTGCATTAAGAAAAAAGTGTTTAGAAAAAAAAAGGGTTTAAGAACAAGATTGTTGATTCTGTTGTTGTCTATTGGTGTTTTATGGCAGTTTTTTTTTGTTGGGGCAATGCAATGTGCATCCTGCGCATGTATGGGATCTTGGAGGCAGCCACACCAAGGACCTTTATATGTGTCAGATGTGAGTGAGTTGCCATTTGGAATCTGAGGTCCAGAATCTAAAGGGGAAACTTGCAGCATTGTAGGGTTTGGCAACTCGGGGAAATGCAGGTACTGGCAGGAGCTAGTAAACTGGAGGGGGGAAATGGGGCAGATAAGTTGGTGAAGGGAAGATAGATTTGTAAGGGTCACCAGGGGAAGTAGGGGACGGAAGGTAGCTAGTTGATTCTAACAGATTTGCCATTTTAGGTGAAGATGTGGGGACGACAGCTTGGAATAGCATTATGGAGCGGACCATTCCCTTGAGCACCCAGGAATGCCATCTCTAATACAGGGGAGGAGAACAGGGGGCTAGGAAGGATAGGCATGGATAGTGGTAGGGCCATCATTGTAAGAAGGTAGTTAGGGTAATCTGCCGCCAGACACCTAAATGCCGACCAGTGTGTGTGCCTGCCTGGTGCTAGGGTTCAACTTGTGGGGGAACGTGTACACAGATTATTGGGTAGGGGCTGGGAGTGGACCCAGCGGTCTTGGTTGACATTGGTTCCAATGACAAAGTTAAGGTGATGACCAAAATGATTTCCAAGATTAGGGGCCCAGTTACAAGTAAGGACCTTGTGGGGTAGAGTTTTCATCAGAATTCTACTGCTGCCACATACAATGCTGGGAGGCAACGGGAGCGTACGAATATTAATGCGTGGATAAAGAGATGTAAAGAGGTGTAAAGAGATGGAGTTTGTGTTTTTAAGACCTGGAATGACTTTTCGGTTGGCTACAGGCTCTTTAGTAGAGATGGACTACACCTCAATGATGATGGTGCAGCTGTTTTTGGGGAGAAGATGGCTAGGGGTTTGAAGGAGATTGTAAACTAGGTATGGGGTGGAGGGTAAGTTGGACTACACATTGGTAGATAGAGGGTTAGGGATCAGGGGCTAATAAGATAATGGAGGGAAGAGATGGGAGAGGTGAGCATAAGATAAGGAGCCATATAGGTCCAAGTATGAAAGTAAATTAATTGGTAATCTAAAAAGTAGTTTTACAAATGCAAAAGTCTTGACTTGAAAAGCTGGGGAACTGAACTATAGCTTTAAAGAAAGGTATGATGTGATTGGTATAGCATAAACATGGCTAAATGGTTCACATGACTGGACAGTAAATATTGAAGCATACTCCTTATTTAGACATGACATGTTTATAGAAACGTCAAATGTGTAGTTTGGTAACCCTCAATGGTGATAACTCTCGAATGTACCAAACGGCGCCATTTTAGGGTTATGCAGTGCTAATCGAGGGCTATAGATTAAAAAATTCGAAAATCCTCAAATGTTTGAGGTTAGCAAAAATATGTCTGCGATTTTGGTAAACTTTAAAAAGCCAGATTTTGTACAAACTCATAAATCCGTCTCAAACTCCGGGTTTTTAAGTTCTAGTAGATCCCAAATATAGTTTGTTTGAAGGGGATTCTGTATCTGTCATAGGAAAAGTAAGAATTTGAGGTCTCCCCTGTGGTCAAAGGACAGCTCCTGTGGTAGTTACACCCCTGTTAGCAGGCCATTTCTGGTTCAAGTTTGTGATCATAAAACATCCCATGGATGGACACCAAGAGCTTTATAAAGGTCAAAAAGGTGATAAGATATTTTCTTTCTTTGTTCACATATTAAAAATACTGCAAATTCATGACCAAGTTCCAATAGAATCTACTGTGAAGTTGCATGTGTATGGCCACCTTATCCCAGTTTTTTTTACAGATACTTGATCTCCTGGCACTTGTGTATTTTGCTTAATTAGATGTAATTACTGACATGTCCATAATTGTTGTACAGATTTTACCTACAAAGATCAGTAACACGTTAACAAAGGTATCAAGAGCAACTTGTCCTATATGTACCAGCTCTTCTCAGATATCAAACTGATATAAACACTTTGATATTTGTGTGTGTGGTGTTTTGAACCTGCAACTAATTGTTTCCATACACAACTGTCTAACAAACTTTCTATGCATCTTGAAATTATTTACGTAATTGAAATCTGAATGAACATGCACCAAATACAATCTCATGCATTAAAGACAATGTAAGGGCTAGGCCAAACTAACGTGTTTAATGTGCAAGCTGATTGCGATTCAATCACGTGTATGAACGCTTAGTTCATACACGTGATTGGTGCTCTGTGCTAAAATGTGGCCTCAGCCTGTAACTTTACATTCATTTGAATATGCATTCTGTTCTAGACACTGCCACTGACCTGGGTGTTATGTTTTGTGTGATGTACTTTGTAACGTTTAATACTAAAAGAAAATATAAGGAGATCAGACCTGACAGGGGGAACTGGAACACAAATAATGTGAGTTATATCAGTGAACATACAGCAGCTGGTCCCAGGAAGCATTTAGTAGCTATTCAGTTAACATATTCCCTAAGTCTAGGACTAGGAACACAAAAGCTGTCATAGAGTTATATTGCTAGTGAAAAAGAATTAAAGGAGAACTAACCCCTAATTTTTAGACCATAAATCTGAGAGCATCTCCTTACCAATAGATTAGATTTACAATGTTTGCTAACTGTCCACATCTCCATATTTGTTTCCGGTACACCCTTGAGAAATTCAATACAACCCCCTGTGCATGTGCACTTTCTGACTACACCTTTGGATCTCAGTCACACACACCCTTCAGAGGATTCTAAACAGTCTTTTATTCATAATTAAAAACAACTTCACCTTCCTAATGTAATATTTTAGAAAGAATTGCCCCTTTTAAAATATGTTGAATATTCTACCTTGACCTCTGGAATATTCACTTATGCCTACTATGCCTCCTGGTTAGAGTTGTATATTTTTATTATATATCTTATATATTTTGTCATGCCTGCTTTAGCAAAAAGGCAGCTGGTTGTGAACTTTTGAGCTTGAGCATGCTCAGAGGAGGCAGCTAAGATAATTAGCATTAAGCCATTGGCTGTGATCTCAACTGTCATATTTATGACTGACAGTTACTCTAACTATAACAACCAGAAGCAGAAACGGTAACAGGACATTTGTGCGCAGGATTTCATCTTAAAACTATTGCAGTTTGGGGTGATTTTCCCTTATATAATCCTTCATAATTTGAGGGGGGGGAGTTGCCCCTTAACTAAGAACTCAGTGGGTGGTGATCTTCTGAAATACATAGGACTGTGTAAGACATACTCAGTTGAAACAGTGGGTGTGTGCCATGAGTCTGGAATGCAGCGAAATAAGGCCACATCACCAGCATGCATTAAAATACATTTCTCATAGTCTGCAGCAAAGTTTTGATTAAAAAAGTCTCTGCCTTCTGATGCAGTGTTCTTTGGAGCTTTAGTATTATTTGTCCTTAAAGGTATTGAAAAGGACCCAAACCTGCTCATTAATACATCACTGATTTGTAAATGAATTTTAATAGTGCACTATAATTGACAATAAGCTTGCTTTCATTCAATACTCGTTTGTCCCAGTTTTTAAAAATAATAAGGCTTCCATTTATAATATTAGAAACATGAAAAGATGTAGTTTTAAAATAACCAGAACAATCAATATAGTTTTAAAAGTACAAGGCATTCAGGTTAAAAAAGGAGGGGAACATTTCTAACGCTATTTATATGCACACAATTGGCTAAATTGTATTATATTTAGGGGAAAAACCATGATAATGTCTCTAGCGTCTCTGAATATTAGTTTATAGGCTTTATAAACTACCCTGTCTCTGTGACAGGTCATGTGTTATAAGCTGTCATAAGCCCCACCCCCAAAAGCTAGTTAGTAACTGCAACCTCCGTCCATTCCTGTACCTATGGACACCTTAAAGGGCAACTATAGTGAAAAAAAAACTTTGTCTGTATACAATGTAAGATCACTTAGTATAAGCTGCCTTACTTTCATGTTTCTGTGTGGCTTTGTTTCTCCACACTGGCAGAAGTTTGTACCAAGCTTTGATCCCCCTCCCCTCTCTGTCTACTCACCTCCCCTCAAGCATTGACGGGCTGTATACAGAGTCCAAGCATTGTCAGTAGAAAGGACTTTAAATGAAGTTCTGACATCCTGTTGTCCCCTCCCTTCCAGAGCTAGACTGCAAGCAAAGTGTGGAATAAAGTAGCAATATGCTGAAGGGAGGGGCCAGAGGGGGAGAGAGGAGGACAAGTGGTGCTGAGATTCTTTACAATGAGTTACTGAACTCTGCCTGTTCTCTAACTTTGCTAATTGTTATTTACTTTTACCTAGTTATATCTCTCCCCCTGCTTAGCTGAGATCATAATCACTGAAGAGAGAGTCAGTGTAACAGCAGCTTGTAGTGAGACCTTCACAAACACAGTGACACTGCTTGTCCTGTTACTTTCAGTTGCTTTAGTCTATTAGTTCATAGATTGCACTGTGTGTCTTGTTTGGTATTAGTGGTATTACTGTATTATATATATCTGTATTAGTGTTCCATTTGTCACTGGTTTTGTTATGTATATAGATTTTTTTTTGGGGGAGGGGCTGTTTTATAGTGTGTTTCTCATATTGCTGGGTTAATGGTTTATTGATTGTGTTTAGCACTTACAGCATTTGACTATTGTTGCACATGTACATATATGTGGGTGGAGAGTGGGTGACAGTACTGCAGGGACTTTGGATTGGTGGGTGTGGGCCTTTGAGTGACAGATGAGTGTAAGCAGCTCCTACAAAATCACAGCATATTCAAGGCTTATATTCGGGGACTATGTAGAAATTAAAGAAACTAAAGGTACCCTGGGTGGATGGATGACTTAGGATACATTAGAAGAAATTAAAAAAAAAAACAATTTTCTCACCTTAATTGCCCTTTAAGGACAGGGGAAAAAATAATTTCAGTTTTTTTTCTAGCTTTAAAATGATTTAGCAGTGTTGGGATGGTGCTTATGATGCAGCTGATTATGCTGTGTTCCAGCAATGTGCATGCTGCCCACTTAAAGGACAACTAAAGCCACACAGAACAACACTGAACCAGAAGGCAGAACACCTTTGATAAAAGCCAGTAATCGTGTGTCTTAACCTCTCATTTTTGATACGGGGAGCTGGGAATGTACCTTACTAACATATGGTTTTGTGCTTTAACTTCCCGTATTCAGTATCACACAGTTTGGTCAACGACCATTATGTTCTGCACATGCTCAGTCCTTAGCTATGGCAGAATATTTACAGTTTGGTCACACCCTTAATAATCTCTAGCCAATCCTTTTACTGGACAGATAAAGCAAGGAAGCATGTGACTGAGGTCAGAGTGTGGTCTGACACTGCACATCACCCAGTACTTCATCCAGTTCTTACCAGGCTTACATTACTTAAATACAATTTACTGGATGTGGGATTTTTATAGCTTATTGGTTTTTTAGGGGGGTTGTTTTTTCAGATTCTAGAGTATAAAAAATTGGGTTTACTTTCTTCCCTTTAAACTTTGGGGCCAGACCCCAGTGCTGTTGATTGTCACAGCTCACGGGTGCTAGCGGAAAAAAACCCTTTATGCTGCTGTAACTTTTGGATAGACTGCAGCTGGAAGCATTTACCTGGAGTCATTTTAAACAGGTGGGGACAGGACTATGTCTTTTTATTTTTATTTTTTAATAAAGGCAAATTTATTAGCACTTTAGTAGCAAATATCTAAGTAATTACACTTTTGGAGCTCTACATTAGTTTTAACCCACTTCAGGTTATTTCACTCTTTCATAATCCTCCTTCATAGCAATTCATGATTGTGATAAATGAGTAGAATATTTTACTTTATCTCCAGCACTATGAGAAATGATAACACATGCTAGTCATTGCCTGTACAGGGTCCAGTATAATTATATATTTTTATCACTCAGTATTGATTAAATACTGTCCATTTCATCACCATAAAAGCCATTACTTTTCAGCTTGCAAGGTCATAACTCCCTCTGTAACGTCATGGTGGGTAATCCCTGATTTCAGGGTAAATGTCAGGCCTGAAGTCATGTTCTATTACAGAGCCTTACGCCCCACTAATAAACACCCATAGTGAATAATCTGTCAATACCCTCAATGGATATGTTGTAAGTTACTGTATATCCATTTGGACACATCCTTTTCCAGCTGAAGTTATTTAGACTTTTTGCAGTAAATCTTATAAATGGAACACCATATTATGCAGTTGTATAATGTACATTCTACATAACTTGAGTTGGGTTTGTGAGGAACCTCTTATGTTGGTTTTAATGATACCATCATTTCCTCTGATACTTTTCATCTGATAGGATTTAGTTGCATGAGGCCAATGTTTCCCTGCCTAACCAATGTTCACAACACACAGATTGATCAGTAAACCTATGCATGAGATGTAACAAGGGCACATTGCGGACATTCTCTGTGATGTGGCTGTATTTTATAAGAGGCCATGGAAAATAACTATTTTATTGTAATGAATGGCAATATCTTGATCTGCATTCCCCCTGTAAATAAAGGGGCATAAAAAACACACTTTGATGGATTTATTTTCAGCTATTAATATACAGGAAATGTTTAGGAACTTTAACTTTTACTTTTTATTAACATTTCAAAACAAGTCATTCAGATTCCCAAATGTGTACCTTTTGGTAATATACGGCTATTCCAAGACTTCTCAGTACCCCCCATGGATCTCGACAGTAGTGGGTAATATATATAATACAGTATAGTTCACTTCTAGTTTCACATACTGGATTCCTGCCCCTTCAGTCCTTTTTGCCTGGGACCATATTTGTTCAGGTAATAGTAGACATGAAGTGTTTGAGGTTGAGAATCAGTAAACTAGGAGGATGCACTTTTCTAGGAGCAGCTTCCCTGTGAAATAATAGAGTTTCTCAACTAAACCACTTTGCAACATGACAATCAATCTCTTGCGAATACTGGAGCCAGAAGAGGGTGATATGACCTTCTGCTTTCCGCCTTGCTGTAATCCTTATCAGCTGTCCCCCCACTGCTGTTTTGCTGTGAAGATTCAGTACAATCCTCTAGAGCTGCTTTAAAAAACACAAAACAAGCTCAACCTGGAGAGATGGGCAAACCTGAATATCTGATCACAGCTGTTCTTTTATTTTATTTTTTTTTTTTTTTTTAAACGGCAGAAATAAATCTCTCTTCTTTCTGTATCTATCTGAGGAATGTTGGTTTACAGAACACCGCAAATCCGCCGATAGCACTGGTGATCTTAACAGTATGTGTTTAGTGGGAATGCCTAAATAGCCACCATGTGTTTTCTCTTAAGGTTGCAATCCTCCAGAGACTGCGGACAAGGTCCACTAATTTGCGCTCTTGCTGCTGTTACATTGCTTGTTTTTTCTGGCTGAATAAAAACCACTTTAACAAAACCCACTGATTTGTGGTGGGGAGAAATCCGACTGCAAATTGGAATTATATTCCAATACAACACCAGCCATATGTCCCAACTGCCCATGTTCTCTACATGCATTTTAAATGCTTGACCCTTAGATAGAACTGCAACTATTGAGCAGATTGTAATAAAACCTGTTTAGTTCAAGCTCCAATACCTGGGGGTTATCACTCAGCTTCACTCTTTCTCTGCTCTGAACTGAAATTGTTTCTGGTCAATTTAAATGTCCATTAGCATACTTGGTTTGTGTCTTTTTCTTAACCAATGGGAATGTTTGACAGTGGGACCATTTAAATCAAAACTTGTCTAGATTGGATGGGCAGCTAAGGAGTTTCACAGTCACAGTCACGTACTAAACAAATTCACAGCACAGATGCTGCCGGCTTTTTGTACATATATTGCAATTTGTATGATCAATTAAGATGATTTATTCTTGCAACTATTTTGTTTAGTTACATGTTGCAGACAAACACAATCAATAAAACATATTATTTAATTCCACAGTAGAGAGAAATTCAAGGTACAGTAAATGGAAAATATGCACAAATGTGTGTGCGCTTTTCCTTGTGTTCCATTCGCCATAGTGTGGGCCTAAGCCGAAGCACACCAAGTAGGCTGCAGCACAATGAGTGTGGTTTTTAATTGTGTGTGCATATGTTTGGGGGGTGGTTTTGAAAAAGGCATTGCAAGGCTGGCTATAGAAATATTTTACTGTCTTTGCTGGGAGTATATTTTTACATTCAGAAAGTTCTGCCGATTTGCTAGGGCCATATTTGTGGCAAAACTTTGTTTTATGGTCACTTAAAGTGACACTATACTGAAAATTATTTTTGCCTCATCTTATCTGTAATTGAATACAGTAAAGTGCACTTACTCCTGATTAGCATGTGTTGCTGCATGCCTTCAATCCGCACACATTTGTTTAGGAGCAGTATACACCCTCCCTCTTTTAACCACTCCCACTTCCATCCGACCCTGATTTTTTTTCCCCCACCAACTGTCAAGCCTGCACACAGCATTCCAACTGTCACAAACTCCTTGTCCCATTCCAACTACAGCAAAACTTCTCACAGAATAATAGTTTTTTGAGAGCAGGAACTTGATTGACATCTGAATATATGTTTTGTTTAGATTTGATATCTAAAGAAATAGGGGGCAGATCACAAAAAAATAATACAGTGGTGGTTTGGGAAGAATTTAGTTACAGTTTCCATTTGGTCAATTACGGTAAAAATAACCTATTTTTCGGTAGATGCCTTTAAACTGGTTATTTGTTGGTAATGCATTGAAAATTTATGTAATAAACAGTTGCATATTTAAAAAGCTTTGACTAGCAGGTGGGACTATTTGCTTCTTCTTTTAAATTTATCCTTTTTTCTTACAAAGAACCATTACACAGCTACATAATAAAAATTTTATATATAACATTTAATATATTATTCAATTTATAATTCTATTATTTGCCACTTTATAGCCCAAAAACTGCATTAGCAATGTCTGCTTCTCTAACCTGATGCCATACAAAATTACTTACCTGCAGGTTTAGTTTATTAAACTTACGTTTCCTCACCGCTGTTGGGTTAACGTAGTGAATGATCAACACAGTCAGTAAAGGATTCTTCTATCATTCCTGCCTACCATCATTTCCTTTTTACACACCCTTTCTGCTAGCTACAACAGCTGTTGTAGTGTCTGTAGTAGCTTACTAGTAATACGAGCTATATTGTGTTAGGCAATGAACACCCACTAAGTTCCATTCTTAACTGAAATTAGTTAATTATTTTTTATTGTTATAAAGCACCACAAACATCTTCGTGGCGCTTTACATTACCATCTCATAACATTACTACAGGTATACGTTGTTATACAAAGTCATACTTATTACATACACAGGGAATCATAATAAGGTAAAAGAGTGGTGGATTTTCTTACGCCCTACAGATGAATAACAATAGAGAAGGACCCCCTGCCCAAAGAGCTTCAGACTAGAGCTATGGGGGAGACATAAGGTGACGGAATCGTTAGCTGTAAATAGATTGGCAGTGAGTGTGAGTGCGGGTTGGATCATATTGGGTGTAAGAGGGGTAAATTGTGTAGGCCAGATTAAATTGCCTTGCCTAAAGGTTGGGTTTTAATAGGTTACGTTTTGAAAGGTTGTTAAGGGATGGTGGATGACGACAGATGGATGCAGGGATTTCCAGAGCAGAGGGGCAGCATTAGCAAAGTTTTCTGAATTGGGCATGGAAAGAAGTGAACCAGGGGTAATGAGCGGAGGAGATGGGGGGTTTTGTCTGATATTGCCTGGGAGCAGATTGCAGCCAACTGGAACAGTTCTGGCGTCGAGAATCTATGGAGGGGCTGTGAATTATTATATATTATCTAAATATGACCATAGGTGGAGCATATTTTTACTATCACTAGTGTAGACATTTTACTTTTAAGTATTTTTTTTTACACGTTACGTTTAATACACATCCCCTTTTGTTGTATTTTTAAGTTGTTTTGAGGTTCATCGTTATGACAATTAATGAGAAAAATCTCGTACATGTGTAAGATCATGTCTCCTCTATAATTTGGTTCCCAGTTTAAGAAACAAGCCTTAGTACAATTCAATTCTATTTCTGCGGTGGATTGCACATACTCAAGTAAATGTATCGCTTGATAATTCATTGCAATGTGAATACATTTTCCCATTTGCCACAGTGCTTTCTTGTTATAAACAAACAAGTAACATGAAATGGAGAAATTAAACAAAAATGTCTGCAGGAAATTTTCAAGAAAACCTGAATTTACTTATGGATCACCTCTGATTTCAATAGCAGTTGTTTATGGGGAAATGATTCTGGATTCACATATGTGTAGAGAAACAAGAGAACGCTTATCAAATGAAAATGGCTTGTTACAAGATGGAGGCCGAATAGTTATTTTATTTTTCATTTTCCTGCATGTTTCAGCTCATGTTGCATTTGTGGTCAAAAGATGGCAGTAGCTCTTTGAAAAGAGGTTTCCTAGCATTTCTCTATTCCTTGCCTGCTGTCGCTCGGGAACTGTTGAGGTGAGAAAAAGTGAGACCTTTGATGCATAAATCCCATAACGCAATACAGTTCCATAATACTTCTACCAACGACATGTCTACTTTATTTTTTTGTTATCTGCGAATAAATTCCACACTCTTGATAAAAGAACCCTGCATTTGAATCACTCACTCCTATGTTAAAATCTTCTGATTTCAAAGCCAGAGTGTCCCGAAGTTTCTTTCATGTATTCTGTATAGAAAATTAATAGATTAATTTTTTGAAGTGAAACAAAGGACTGATAAACGAGCGCACACCTTTAACTTTAGTGATTACAACTTGCAGCTGTTTTTGAAGAAAAGAAAAGACCCTGCAAATATCCTGTATATCTTTGGACCTCTTAGGGCTAGGCCCACTAGCCGTTTTATGAGAGGCTGAAAACAATGTTTCCCCCCTGCGCTTTTTACGCAATTCCGACAGGCCGTAACACAGTTTGAAGTGGCCGTGGCAACACATACAACTATAAGCCATGTGCGTAAGCGCACAAAAATTCTTTTTGAACTGCACAGATAATATATCTGCGGTTGTCAGCCCAACATAAATTAGAAGGGAACTTGGCTGGAAAGTGTAGTTATAACATAATTGGACGAAGCAGGTTTGTAATGTTACTGTGCTGGCTCCCTACGTGAATGCCCATGTTCGCAGTCATGATCTTTTAGAGCAATAAAATGTGTATCACATTTTTAAGATTAAAGGTCCGGGACCAGCTTTGTTTAGAAGCAGTTAATGGCCACCAGTATAGGTTCTGTTTTGCATTCAAATATTAATATGTTTGAGCTTGTTTTTGCTTGATAGTTTAATTAGGCATATAACTAAATTACCAAATCCTGTATATGAGAATGATATATTTGCATAGTGGTGTTTGTCTCTGCATACTTTAGATCGCAGTGCACGGGATAACATAACGATCTTTGTTTATGCTGATGTTATCACAGCAACGTATCATGACCCATATCTGATGTTCCTGCAAAATCTTGTACTCCATGGTTGGTTTCATAAATTGTTCTTAATTATAAAACACTCTGCTGCCCCTTTATTCCAATCCGCACACGTGAGAGGAATGACTGATATGAGCATTAACATGACAATTGTTGTGTGTAAGCAAATTCAGCAACATCCCCCTATTTTATGCTCTGGCAATTTACTTGTATTTTTCATCTCATAGGCTCTGCAAACCAATTTGCACCAGAATAAAAAGAAAATCCCCATGGAAGTAATAATGCTGTAATATTTCTATATTTAATATACATACAATCACCAGCTCCCGTGCACTCCTCCTTGACCCTGTAGATGCCTGGGTGCCTAACAGGAAAAACCACATATAACCTGGATCCAGACCCGGCACTCACGTGACTTCAAACAGCCATTCTTAAAAGTGTCCAAGACACAAGCAATCTACGCGTTTCAGCCATTCTCGCTTTACGTTCGCACCCTTTAAAGATGGGCAGGATCGCTGGCATTTTACTTGTATTTTTTCATCTCCAGCAAGGCTCAGTGCCAAGAATAAAGAAATCCACCGATGGAAGTAATTCTATGCTATCTATCTACTCTATCTGATCTATCTTTCTATCCTGCGAATATCTATCTATCCTATATCTTCTAGTCTATCTATCTATCTATCTATCTCTATATCTATCTATCTAATCTATCCTTAGCCCTATCGCTATCTATCTATCTCTCTATCTTCTCATCTTACTCTATCTACTAATCTATATCTATCTATCTATCATCAGAGCTCTTCATCTATCTATCGATATTTCTAACTCTGCATGCTATCTATCTACTCTATCTATTCTATCTATACTATCGATCGCTTATATCTATCTAATCTCTCTATCTATCTATCTCTATCTATTTCTCTATCCTTAACTCTCTTACTATCTATCTATCTATCTATCTATCTATCTACTGTCCTATTCTATGCCTATCTCATCTATCTCCTATAAGCTATCTGCCTATCTATCTTCTTCTATCTATTCCTATCTATCCTCTCATCTATCTATCTTCTCTATCTATCTAATGATCTATCTCACTACTCTCCTTGCTATCTATCATCTATCCTATCTATCTATCTATTATCTATCTATCTAACTCTCTGTCTCTCTTATACTATCTTCTATCTATCTATCTATCTATCTGATATCTATCTATCTATCTATCTATCTATCTATCTATCTATCTATCTCTCTTTATCTCATCTCTAATCTCTACTATCTCTATCTATTCTATCATTATCTGTGTATCTATCTATTCCTAGCTATCTCTATTCTATCTATCTCATCTATCATCTATCTATCTACTATCTATCTATCTATCTATCTACTCTATCTATCTATCTATCTAAATCCTATATCTTTATCCTATCTATCTATCTATCTATCTATCTATCTTATCTCATATCTCTCTATCCTATCTATCTATCCTATCTATCTTCTATTCTATCTCTATATCAATCTATCCTATCATCTATCTATCTATCTATCTTTATTCTCTATACTATCTATCTTATCATCTATCTATTCTATCCTCTAATCTATGATCTTCTATCATTATCTATCTATTCTATCTAACTTGTTATCTATCTATATCTATCTATCTCATATCTATCTATCTACTATCATTCTTTATCTATTCTACGTCTATCTATCTATCTATCCTGTAATCAGATCTTATTCATTAACAAGATTTACAGAGTTCATTGTCTGTATTGTTATGGGGCACGCCACAATTGAGGAAACAACAGGTGGGGCAGGCGAGAAAAGATGTAATGGTGTTGGGGGGCAGGAAGGTAGAACCGCGCCGATGACAGGAGCGCCCAATGCACGCACTGCAGTGATTCTATGTGGGCCTGAGGGCCCGCGTGTGATCTTTGTAGCGCCCAGAGGTGAGAAGACCCTGAGTTGAACCCGGACCGCGGCGGACCTGATGAGGGCAAGCTCCCGCTGCCCGCCAGGGAGGGCTTGGGAAACAACCTCACCGGATTGGTGGGGGTGCCCCCTGCAACCTGGAGTGTGGAGACATTGAGTGGCAGCGAGCAGGGACATTAAGAAAACGACGGGGCCAGCGAACGTGTGACTGCGTGTGGCCGGGGACATGTGCTAGTGTGGACCTGTGGCGTGTTGATTGCTGATTCTCTGATGATTTGTGGTCCGCTCTGACCCCGGAGCCAACCAGGGGGCACAGAGCACAAACCAGCTCAGAGCCGTAAATTAGCTGTGGTACCAAAAGCAGAAAAAGGGACAGAGCCAAAAGGTGCGTAACAGCGAATCGACGAGTCATGATAACGCATAGTCAATGCAGCACAGGTTCAGGACAGGCGGGAACAATCGTAAATATGGGTACACAGACCACGAGCAATAACCATGTTAGCAACACCCAGTAACCTCCACACAGGGCAAGGTTTAATTGACTATAACCTAATAACGGGAAGACCGAGGAGTATAAAGGAAGACCAGAAATAATGAGAACACCAGAATAGAAACAACCCAGGACAAACTAATACTCGAATTTTTGGCCGTGAAGCCAATAGTAGAAGGAGCAGCCGAACCAACCACTTTAGAATGAATGATGGCAGGACTTAAAGAGAAATGGGTTTTTCATGCATGGTATACGACAAGCCACAAGGAGCCAGAGGGAATGCGCAGAGACCCCGGAGTTACATACGGAACCAGAAGACGGGACTGGACCAACAACAATTGTTCTCTATGTTGCTATCATTCCAGTGTGTTTGTGTGTAGAGCAGGATGGTCCCGTGTTGTTTTCCTTGCTGATGTTGAAATTGGCATTCTAAGTATTGCGAGGAATGTTTAAGGGCCTGGTCCTAGCAATCTGGTGATGTTGTAGTAGTCTCGAATAACAGTAGTAATGGCAAGTTTGCCGAACTGAGTTGTACAAGCAGATGTGTGTTGGGTTATTGGCTGGAAACATTTATAGGATATCTGGAGCATCTATTATACATTTCCCCCTGTTACTAATGTGTTCTTATTGGAGGTCAATTATGTCTGAGTGTACAGTGATGCGATACAGACTGCTGTGAAATGATACTCGCGTCTTGCTGTTCACGTCCAGTCGTGTGGTTTGGTCACCCTAGACATTGCAGTTCAAGAGGAAAACTTCATGTTTTTTTGCATTTGAATTGATTCCAGAAATAACAGCAGCCAATAGAAATTGGGGCTGTAAAATATTCCTGCTGAAGCCTCTTACTATCGTAGTGATGGTTTGTTTTGTACTCGTGTGTGTTCGGTCACAGATTTTAACACATGTCGCAAACACTTCTGCATGGTGCAAAAAAAAATCGGAGTCCACTTGGAAACAGTGCAGCAAACTCTGATTGTACAGAACAGACAGGCTTGTAACCTAGTTGTTTAGAGAATAAGATATTCTGAACGCGGTCCTGATGAATGTGTTTTGGACGGACTTGTTTTAGTAGGATTGTGTCATGTGTGTGCCCCAATTTTGATTGGTTTTAAACCTGCAGGCTATTATGTTTTGCACAAACCTTTCTAGCATTTAACGGCCGAATGGGACCTTTGATTTGTGTTTAAGAAACTCCCGTCCCAGCACATAAGCCAAAAATGCTGCCCCCCCCTTGCCGCGCTTCGGAAGGGGTGTGGTTTATAATTGAAAGTGGTGAATTTTTTTTTTTTTTCCGGAAATGGGGTTGTGTAAACACACTGGACTGGAAACTAAATGCCCACAATTTACTGATCAATGATGCCCCAGTGACTGGCATTAGAGCCCACATGACTGTGGTTAAATGATTTTTTTTGATCTGCAGGCTGACAAAACATTGATTTTGATCAATTTTTAATTGCCCAGTCAGAAGGGGAGGGGTAGGATTCATAAGCTGCATTCCCTGGTTGTCACAATGAAAGTCCACAGCTTTCCCTCTGCTATTTAAAGTGGACAGTACACCACCCGCCCCCTCCCGAAAAGTTAATGTTTTTTTACAAACAGTAATTTTTGTTGGGCCCCCTGGCAATCTGATCACCAGGAACTAGAATGAATCATGTGCCCCAAGACCCTGAATGCCTGGTGGAATTTTTTTTGTTTCTGGCAATCAAAACTGCTGCCTCCTACAGGGTGCTGCTCTGTTGTTGTTTCATTTCACCTTGCCCTCATTAGAGAGGCCAGCCCTGTCACAGAGCCCCGCACTTTTCCTGTTTGTTGCTCGGAACAGGAAATAGGGGTTAGTCCCCCCCCCCCATGAGATAGGGACCGAGTTAGTAAGTCACTTTACGTGGTGGGTGTTAGGGGGTATTTCTAAACTAACTTGGCTGATTAGATATGGTTTTCATAGAAATGGAAGGATGAGTTTTGAGGTGTTTCACTAGGTGTGTGTGTGCATGTTGGGGTATGTTTTGTGTTTGTGCCCATAAAAGAGAGATGTCTTTGCTGTGGCCCTCAGATGTTGAAAACTACAACTCTAACACATCAACATGTATGGATGTATGGTTTCCAGGGAATGCTGGGAGCTGTAGTTTGTAAACATCTGCATGTGTGTGTGTCTTCATGTGTGTATGGATGTGTGTATGCATGTGTGTCTGGCATGTGTAGCTGTGTCTTGGCATGTGGTGCCTGTCTGCATGCATGTATGATTGAGTCTGGCTGTCTGCATGTGGTTTCTGTCTGCATGTGTATATATGTATCTGCCGCATATGTTTATATGTGTCTGTATGCATATGTATCTGTCTGTCCATCTGTCTGCATGTCTGTTTTTTGTCTGCATGTGTATATGTGTTTGTGACTGCATGTGTGTATGTGTGTTTGTCTGCATGTGTGTCTGTTTCTCAATCTGTCTGCATGAGTGTTTCTGTTTGCATGCATGTGTGTGTCTGTCTGTCTGCATGTGTCTCTGCGTGTGTGTATGCATGTGTTTGTCTTCCTGCATCTGCATTAATGTTTGGGTCTATGCATGTGTGTGTGTATGTGTCTGTCTGCATGCTTGTGTGTTTCTTTGTGCCGGACCCAAAGATTATGCAGGTACCTGCTGCAGATTCACAGTTCCCAGTATGAGCAAAACCAGACGAAAGAGAAATTTCTTTTCCTGGGGTCTCAAACAACAGTTTTTATCAGTACACAGTCAGATATTCTACACCTACAGTATTAATATATGTGCTAGTGGTAAAACAATATCTTACTTTCAAAGGGTAAATACTATGTTGGATATATTTAAATAACTTTCTGTCACTGACAGTCCACAAAAGGGCCAATGGGAAAATGCACTGTCAGTGTGTGTCTTCCCATTGGCCATGTCATGGACTGCAGACAGAAGATGGATGGAGCCAGCAGGTAGGAAAGTTTAAAGGGCATGTTAACCCTCAAAAAATTGTTCACTTGTCATTTATTTGCCCCTAACCCCAACTGTTATTTTAAGCACTTTATTGCACTTTACATGCATTGCCCCCATTCTCTTTCTGGCACAGCTTGCGCCTCCTACATCTGCTCAATGAGCTTTTAGAAACTTGAGCATGTGCAGAGAGAGCAACATTGAAAAGACCAACCAATAATTAGCTATGATGTAGCAATCACAGCCTTAATAAACTGCATGGAGGGAGGAGCTGGCTTCCTCTGCCAGAATGGGTCAATAATTATCTTAGATATCTGGTTAGAAATACATCTAATTATTACTGAAGATATTGGTTGGAATTAGGAGCAGTGCACTCTTAAGTAATCGTTGCAGATGATCTGTAACGTACCCAGAGGTGAAGAACCAGTGTTTGGTCCTCCCTCTGGGTACTATTCTTTGTGTAAAGAAGAGCGATGGGAGTCAATTATAATTGTCTTTTAAAAGTACAACCTTTATAAATTATACTTACCTTTCCCACCTCAAAAATCCCAACCTCTAAATAATTTCTGGGGAAAACTCATCCTGCACTGCATCATCATCTTTCTCTGTTGTTGCTACGTGAGCTTGTCTCCAGCTCACACTGTGTTGAGAGCAGCCCAGTGAGCAGCATGATTTTGACACCAGGGCCCTATTTATAAAAGATCGGTATCGTAAAATACCGATGTTATTTACCGTTATTATGATCTGTAATAATGCACCGCAGGAGGAGGTTACAAATACATTTTTAAAAAAAAAGTCTAAGCAATGTGACATCTGATACATCAAACACTAACATGTGGTTACACTACCTTTCACCTTCTTTAGACCCTAATATGCTACTTTCATTTATGGTCCAGAGAAAATGCTATTGGTTTAAAGGATTTGCAGGTATAGATGTTGGGTATGATAGTTTTAGTTAAAGAGAACATTATACCTGTTGTAACCATTTTATTTTATGTCCCCTCCTTTCTGTATAGATTTTTGTATTTAGACAATGTGGGCCTTGCAGTAAATATCAAGAACCAAAATAAGGATGTGTATCATGTCTCTTAAACAATAACGGTGTGAGCTTTATGGAAGCAACGAACTGTAGCATCTTGTCTCAATGTCACGAGAACCTCGATTCAATCTTCTTTGCTTGAAAGTCATTTTTGCAATATGTTTGCTGTAAAGGGTGTTGGCTCTTCAGAAAAAATAAACACAGCTGAAAGGTGGCGACATATTGGAACAATATCTAAAGCATATGTCCAGAAACAGGTAGACATTTAAGTTTATAAGGAGCATTTAAAATCCGGGTAACAAAAGTGTGAATGACATTTCTTTTGCTATGCATTTTATATAATATTATATAATAATTATAATATCTGTTGTATTCAATTAGATCAACTGGACTTGAAATGTATTTTCTTGAGACGTTTCGCTAGTCATCCGACTGGCTTTCTCAATTCAGAATGACTTGTACAAGAATCTGTGGCAATTATGTACCCTGGAAATCCCAATTAGCATATCACAGCCAGGTGTTAGGGTGTGATTAGATAGTGGCTAAGAGGTGTTATAGAACGCCCAGAGTAAGGTGTTAAAACAGCATTGTACATGGCAGACAGTTGGTGTCGAACCCCCCCACCTCTATTTAGGCTTGGTTTCTTTATTTTCACTAAATGGCCTCCTTAACCCTTCTTGAACCAGTCACGTTCCTTCGCCATATATTAACATTACAATCTTCAAAGGTATGTCCTTTTATCCTTAATGCAAGATACACGGCTGAGTCCTGACCCGAGGAATTGGCTCTTCTGTGCTGGGCCATACTTGATGCAGTTGCTGTTTGTCCCCCCCACATACAAATCAGAGCATTCTTCACTGCACTGCACTGCATTATGATGTCGCTTTTCTTGTGTTTAGGTATTGGTCTTTCGGATGTACCAATTGCGGCCTCAGTGTGTTTGTTCGGTTTAAAAAGCAACAGGGATACGATTTGTTTTTGAAAATTCTTCTTAATTTCTCGGAGACCCCTGCTCATATGGGATGACCATGTTCTTCCTCCTGTCTTGCTTTTCCCCTTCACTGTTGATATTGGTGTTCTTTTCTTTCCTTCTACTTTCTTTTGACAAGGCCCATTCTGATATCCACAAGTTTTAAGGGCTCCTCTGAGATTTTAATTTCTTTAGCCTTCGCCTCTGGCTAGTGGGGGATGTTCTCTCTCTGTGTTGCAGGGTCTGATGACACCCAGCTGTGATCTAAAGGTGGTGGGAGTCAAACATCAAATACTGATCTGTGTGTGTTGGTTTTTTTCTGTAAACCTCTACTTCCAGTTTACCATTTTTCCTTAACTTCTACCAAGCAGTCCAGAAAGCCAGTTTGTTGTTTTTGTACCTCTTCCCCTTGTGAATTTATGTTTTGGTCTACCGCATTATGTGTTTCTGTGAAAGCTTGTACTTCCTTCTGGTGGATTTTAACCAGGTGTCATCAACATATCTGAACCAGTGGCTGGGTGCTATGCCCTTAAAGGTATTACGCGCCTGTTTTTCCTACCTCCTCCATGTAAAGGTTGGCCAAATGGTGAAACTGGAGATCCCATAGCACATCCATGTTTTTGCTTATGAACTTATCCCTGTATTTGAAATAGGTGGTATTCAGGCACATGTCCAACAAGGAACACACCTGTTCTGGGTTGAGATCAGTTCTGCTGGTAAGAGTGCTGTCTTGGCCCAGCCGTTTCCTCACCATGTCAACAGCCCCTCCTTGGTGGGTATACAAGTGAAGAGAGATGTCAATCATAGGACACCATAGTTTCTTCTGCACCAAGTAAATATCTTCAATCTTGTTGGTGAAATCCTGAGAGTTCTGGATGTGATGCTTTAGAACTTCCCACCAAAGGTCCTAAGATGTTAGCTAGATATTTTGCCACCTTGTATGTTACAGAGCTAATGCTGCTGACTATAGGTCTTAGTGGGGCCCTTCCTTATGTATCTTTGGGTCCATATATGCATGGATGTACCTCACCAGGGTAGAGGCGATGATACATTGCTCGGGTCAATGGCTTTATCCTTTTGAAGCTGTTGTAGTAAGTCATGACTCTTTTTCTGTAAACGGCTGGTGGGATCCCTTGTTAAAGCCTCATATGTGTTGTTTATCGGCCAGGAGCATGGTCACCTTACATGGTAGTCTGAGGTGTTTGAGTACCACGGTGCATCTTCCTTTATCTGCCGGTAGAATGGTGATACTGGAATCTTTCTTGAGGATGTTAAGGCTCTTCTTTCCTGTGTAGTCAGGTTAGATGAAGGAGTTTTAGCACTGGCTAAGGCTGCAGATACCTTAAGGGCAAGTTGTTCTGCCTCACTCTGTGAAACCTTTATTACTGTGGATAGAGGCTTCTGTGGCTGCTATAATATCCACACAGGGATGGCTTTAGGGTAATGGCAAAATTCAAGCCCTTACCAAGGACTTCCATTTCCTGGCTGGGTCAGGTCCCTGTTAGACAAGTTTCTCACCCATTTCCTCCTTGTTTGATGAAGTGACACTTCCCTCCTTTTGTATCCAAGGTAGTTGTTCTCCTTTGGGGATGTTCGGGGATGACAGAATAGAGAACTTGTTCCCTACAGTGCTGAGAAAGCTGTGCTTGTTTGGTGAACTCCATCACTCTTTCCCAGATGGACACAGGTAGCTGTGAGGCCAGGTTCTGTTCTAGTTGACTAATGTTGTGCATAAAGCATCGACTGTAAAATGTGTCTGTCGTACCCGTTCACTTAGGAGCCGTGTTTGAGCCTTTGCAGTATCTGTTTGGCTCTGATGCCTTTAACCGTGAGAATCCAGACGTATACTGCATGGTACTAGCCTTTGTTGTCTGCATCGGAAGTTAAATCGCAGTGGTTTCTGTAGTCGCCAATTTCCTTGCTGTCTTTTCATATTGCCGTACAGTTTGAGGGTTTTTCTCGCCCAAATGATTAGAAATATGCTTGTGAAGGTTCTCATATCATCAGAGGTCATGGTATATCTGTTGTATTCAATTAGATCAACTGGACTTGAAATGTAACCAAGAAAAGCGACATCATATATGCGTGCGTGCAGTGAAGAATGCTCTGATTTGTATGTGGGGGAGACCAAACAGCAACTGCATCACGTAGGCCCAGCACAGAAGAGCCAATCCTCGGGTCAGGACTCCGCTGTATCTGCATCTTAAGGATAAGACATACCTTTGAAGATTGTAATGTTAATATACTGGCGAAGGAACGTGACTGGTTCAAGAGAGGTGTTAAGAGGCCATTTATGTGAAAATAAAGAAACCAAGCCTAAATAGAGGTGGGGGGGTTCGACACCAACTGTCTGCCATGTACAATGCTGTTGTAACACCTTACTCTGGGCGTTCCTATAACACCTCTTAGCCACTATCCAATCACACCCTTAACACCTGGCTGTGATATTCTAATTGGGTTTTTCCAGGGTACTAATTGCCACAGATTCTTGTACAATCATTCTGAATTGAGAAAGCCAGTCGGATGACCTAGCGAAACGTCTTCAAGAACTACATTTCAAGTCCAGTTGATCTAATTGAATACACGATATCCATGACCTGGATGAATGAGAACCTTCACAGCATATATTTTTATGTTTGGTTAGTACACCCCCACCCCCATCCATTATACTCACAGGAGCCCAATCGCTGCAGCAACTCTTTAGACCCGTCAGTCACACGCGTGATGGATTATACGTCCAATGACTAGTGTATCTACCCAGATGCTGTCCATAGAGCCCAATGAAAGCTCTGCTGAGCATGCACAAAAGCTTTTACTGTGCTCGTGAGACTTGAGATAGCATGCAGAAAAAACTCTATTCTGATGCAGTTTTAAATAATTGGGGGGTTTCTCTACTCAACATTAAAATAATTTTGCAGGTGGACTTTAGGTAAGTAAAAGTTAAGCTGGGCCAGATGGCTGGCATTAAATTCGGAATGGGTAATCCCCATTTGCAATGCTCTATTCTGCTCTTGCAATGAGAGGCAATAGCAGCTCCTCAGTACATAGCCCCTAAATCAGCAAAAAGGTACAGCTATTCTGTGTCCAAAAAAGTATTGTCTGCACCAATATGTCAGCAATTTCTGGACCCACAGCAGCAAATACTGTTTTAAAGTCACATTTACTTGTATTACATTGTCGTAAATCAGGTTAGCGTGACTTTTTAAGTTTTGTTTTCTGGGCACACACACACACACCTACTGATGCACCCCGAAACCCACCCACCTTTCTGTTTCCATGCAGTGTCAGACTGGACTGTTGGGTCCCATCAGGAAATTAGAGGGGCCTACCAGGACGAGTTTAGGGGCCCATCTAACATTTCATATCTCTATTATCATTCATATACATATCTATCTTACTCCTACTGGCTCATTTTGTTTATTAGTATACATTTATTACTGTCATTTGGCCTTGTATTTAAATTTAAGCAGTTTCCTCTATTTTCTTAGGTGGGTAAGTGGGCTGTGGACCCACCAGGGGATACCCCTGTAACCCTGTGGGCCAGTCTGATACTGTTTCCATGGCAACCATACTGAAATCACCAAATAAGTTAGTTTTATGTTCTTAAACACAAAAACACACTTCCTAAAACCACACAGACACAGATACACACACCTACTAATAGACCCACACAGACACAAATCTCTCTTTTTCCATGACAACAATTCCTTAAATAATCCAAAATGTTGCCTTTCAAGACAACTTTATATTTTAACCAGGGGTGTCTCTATAATGAGGTAATATGAGCAAAATGCTCAGGACGGCGCCCGTTAAATATCAGAAAGGCTGCATGCAGAGCTCACTTTATTTTGTTTTTTTTTAGAAAAGGGGCAGGCAGAGCAGAAGGAAAATAAAATCACAGGTGCGCAAGCGTCTGTACACTCACGGACCTGCAATTTTCCTCTCTGCACTAACTGCTGCCTTCATGCAGGCACTGCTCTTATCATTATAGGCTAAGTGGGGATCTAGGCAATATGGCATGTCATTTTTAACTTTCTGTGTGATCTAGGCATTAGGGCATGTTATATATACCTATCTGTGTAAATTGGGCATAAGGGCTTAACATGAAGGCAACTTGGTTAGGTTAGTTAGGGCCCTGCTGAAATAATCAACCTTGATGTGGTGGCAGGCTTACAAATCTTTTGAAATTTTTTTTTTTATTCTACAGGACATATGGTGTGAATAATTTTTTCTTTTTTAGGAACTGTATGAATTCTGCCGTGATGTGAAGTTTAAAAAAACCCAAATCTTATACCACACCCATTCCTGAAAGCCACGCACACCTAACCCCAGGTCATAGGGGCAGCATTCCAAAGTTTGTCTCAGGTGGCAAAAACCCTAGAGGTGCCCCTGACTTTAACTTTACCGTAGTATTTTACATGTAGTTCCCTGCCCTTAATAAAAACCCTTGACCTGAGGAACTCCTTGGAACTCCTTTATTAATAGCCAACAAGCTGATTATTTAAGATGCACATTTTTTAAAGCAGCAAAACATCAACGTAGTTCATCAAAACAAATGTAACCTTACTGCGTAGATACTCATAAAAAAGTCAGCAAAAATTGGGTTGTGTATAGAAAGCATTGCTGAAAATTCGCTATGATGTGTTTCTTTATTAACATACCAGCAGAATAATCTCCAGATTTATTAAGACTACTTCACATAACTTTTCTAATATATAGAGATGGACTTAGATCCAAACCCAAGTTCGATCCGAACTTTCATATTTCAGAGGAACTCGAACTTTCAGAAATTTATAAACTCCGAATTACTGTAGGTCAGTTTCCCGAACTAACAGATGAATTTTCGATAACTATTGAAAATTCAATAGTTATCGAATTTACTTACCGTTCACCAACCCTAGATTTCAGCCATAAACCTCTTTTGGGGTGTTTTGGGGATATCCCTCAAATGTTCTGATTCGGCGATAACCCTCAAATGCATTGTTCGAATTCAGTAACCCTCAAATGTATTGTTTGATTTTCGTTAACCCTCGAATGTAGCATTCGGTAACCCTTGAATTGGCCATTGCCATGAATGTATCATGCGCAAACCCGAAAATTGCCCGATCGTGGGGAAAGAATTTTTTAAAAGCGTTTTGGTAACATGGACATTTTTCCCATTTCCCAGGTGCCACAGCCATTTATGTATGTATGTATATGTTTATTTATATAGTGCCACTTGGGGACGCAGCGCTGTACAGTATAAAATACAATAAAGTCATACAAGGGGGATAAATACATAGATAGTTCAGTACATAAATATATAAATTATATAAATAGAAGTGCTAGAGCTTTGCCACAAGAGGTCATGAGGACCCTGCCCCGTAGAGCTTACAATATAGTTAGGTGGGTAACATGCAGATACAATGGAATGGTTATAAGTGCTGGAGTGAGACGTATGCAGTTTAAATAAAACTATCAAATACATTAATAGTTGTAATGGCAGGTTCATTGGTCAGTTTCAAAAAAAAGCTGGATGAGTTTCTGCAAACAAGGAATGTTGCAAGTTACTGGTATTGATACATAAAGTAGAGTTGATCCAGGGAAATTTCCGATTGCCACTTGGAGTCAGGAAGGAATTTTTTCCCCCTTCAAAAATTTGGTGGTTTTTTTTTGCCTTCCTCTGGATCAACAGTTAGGCAGGAAATGAGGATATTGCTAGATGGGTTGGACTGGATGGACGTATGTCTTTATTCAACCTCAAAATACTAAATAATTACCATTGATATTTTATTTTAAATTAATCCAAACTTTTCTAAGCATTTTCTCCCATTGACTTTAATGGGTTTGTTTCTGAACTACTGAACTTACGAACTTTTACTGAATTCGTTTTTCCCTAGCAGACGAATTCTCACTAATTATTGTAAATTCGATAATTTTCTAATTAGTTCGAATTCGGTAACCCTCAAATGTATTGTTTGATTTTCGGTAACCCTTGAATTCAGGAACTAGGGATGGCCGGTTGCTGGTGTTGCCAGCTGAGAAGAAAGAAGACACGCACAAGGGCTCTTCTAAGAGCCAATGGGGGTCCTGGTTTCCAGCTGCAGGACCTCCAACAATTGATTTTTTATTTGTAATTATTCCGAACTGTTTGAACTATTTTCTCCCATTGACTTTAATGGTTTAGTGTCCAAACTACCAAACTTCAGGAAGTCTGACCATCGCTACTAAAACTCGTTATGTAGGGAGGTGCTAGAATGTTTACATAACTACCGTATATACTCGAG
The DNA here is from genome assembly GCA_019447015.1 of Hymenochirus boettgeri. NCBI lineage: Eukaryota > Metazoa > Chordata > Amphibia > Anura > Pipidae > Hymenochirus > Hymenochirus boettgeri. Next base: position 103,493,369 of record CM033469.1, on the reverse strand, counting down.
TATAAACCGAGGTTTTTAGGTTTTAAAAATACCTTTTAAACCTGACCTCGGTTTATACTCGGGTCACACACAGTGTCACACACAGATTAAGTTTTGTACGGACAAAAAAGAAGCCTACCAGTTGGAGATTGGACCATTTGGTGAGGAGCGAGCAGACCGGAGACTAGGACCGGAGCAGTTAGAGGTGCAGGCAGTATGCTGATGACGTAAGTGATATGCGCGGGACGTGCGTAACTTATTTGCCCGCACGTATCACTTACGTCATCAGCATACTGCCTGCACCTCTAACTGCTCCGTCCTGGTCTCCGGTCTGCTCGCTCCTCACCGAATGGTCCAATCTCGCATATCACTTACGTCATCAGCATACTGCCTGCACCTCTAACTGCTCCGGTCCTGGTCTCCAGTCTGCTCGCTCCTCACCGAATGGTCCAATCTCCAACTGGTAGGCTTCTTTTTTCCTGACTGCATCCCAGCCGTACATAGAGGATCAAGGACTCTGTACCTTCCGAATCTGCCCTCATCATATCCAGTAAGGAATTCTTGTATATGAGGGGTTTAGGGGTGGGCTAATAGGTCTGTACAGTGGAGGGGTGGGGTGGTTTAGATTGTTTGCAGAACACCTCGGTTTATACTCGAGTCAACACTTTTATTCCTTTTTTCAGGCAAAAATAGGTACCTCGGTTTATATTCGGGACGGTTTATACTCGAGTATATACAGTACATAATTGTGGTATCTTATTTTAAATAGATTTGAAACACTGTACTGCACTACTTACTGCATTACCTATACAACAGTATGCCCTGAGCTAGGAAATGTTCTTATTTCATCACATTACCTGGACTCTGTGGAAATGTCACCATTATTAATGCTACATTTTGCTTTGGCATTTTCATTATTGATTCATTTTTGCTTTTTTATAAATACAGAGAAAAAACACAGACATTTTGCTGAAAATCTGGCAAAAAAAAGCAAACCAGTAGAAATAGTGTCATCTTTTATAATGTGCCATGATATCATATAATGTAAATCCTTTTTTTGTCTTTTTTTAACTTTTATATTTTGCTCTATATACAAAATATCACCCTTAGTTGCTATCAATACACGTACTGTGAATTTAATCAATAATGTGCATTGTTAGATAGCATGGAGCAGCTTCCTAACCCAGTACCTAGTGCCGAGCCAAATGTCAGTAATCCCAGAGTGCCTTGAAGCCAAATGTATTGTAAGGGCCTTACGAATTCATGCCATGCTAACGAAAAAAGACATTTAGCCAAGACCTAATGAATCGCTCTCATCATGGTGAGATGTTTTCCCCATTTGGGCTGAGAGTGATTTAGACTTTCTGCTCGCATTTGTTTAGATTTCATTTTATAATCACAGGTTTGTGCTTTGCTGCTTATTAGTTTTATTTACAGATGTTAGCAGTAATCCAAGCTCGGCCTGTAGTGATTTTTTTTTTAAGTGTACAGCAAAAGGAGAGAAAAAAATACTAAAAAAAAAATAATCATTAAACAAAATCAACAAATCTTTGTTTAGGTAGTGACTGGCAGTTTTCATTGCTTATTTTCAAGGTTTGCTTCCCGTATGTGTTAATATTGGGACAAATAATCAAATCAAAGTGATTCTATTTTCGGGAAATGGCATATATATTTATGACCATGCAGGTTTGATTGATTCTCCATTGCTGTGTAGATAATGTTTATGTAGGTCATATCCAAGTAATATTAAATCAAATATTCTGTATGGGTAGAATGCATTCTAAATATTACAATTCACTGCACAACGTAACTATCATCATTTCCCTTTAAGGAAGTAGTATTTCAGCCCAATCATAACAGAAGAAGAAAAAGATTATTTATATTTATAAGGTCAAATAAGGCACAAATGTTAACCCCGAATGTTAAATGGCCATTATTCACAGGCATGTTATTTTGTCTAATGTCTACCATGTTAGTTTATAGTTTAGTTGTGTTCAGCTGTTGGTGGGACTAGGTAATAGCAGGATAACTATAAATGGATGCTTGGATAAGCTAGTGTGTTGTTTTACTCTGTATGCAGAAGCCAGGCTTGTTACAAATACATGACACAATAAAAACAGTTTCTCTGGTTTGTAAACTTCTATAATTCCAAATAACTATTGATTTTCCATCTATACAATCTGCCGCAAGTCCTCTGAGCTATTAAGGAAGACTTGTTTCTGGACCTCTGGCATTATTTCTACTGTTATAGGCATCAAAATTTAGTTTAGCCACTCAAAAATAAGCTGCAGTTGTTCTAAGTTTCCAATCACCATTTCTTTGTGACTTTTGCTCTTTTTGCCTGTAGTTCAAAGCTACTGCTTCCCGGTACTAAATCCTGTTACTAGTCCCAGATCCTTTCTAGTCCTGTTCCTAGTGTTTATTGCCAAGTAGAGATAAACGGAACTGACAGAGGTTCCATGGAAATTATTCAACTTCTGAAAATCCGATTCAAATCCAAACGAATTGGAAATTTTTGAATTTATAATTATACATTGCAAGTATTCAATATCATTTAATCAACTGGATTTTTTTATTTTCAAGTTATTGATGAAAATCATTTAATCAACTGGATTTTTTGATTTTCAATTATTGATGAAAAGTTCTGAGTTTTGAAATTTTTTAAAAATCTTATAGATTTATGAAATGGGCAGTTCTGATTTGAAATCAGGGATTCATGATTTTGACTTGCCTTAAAATTGTCTAGCATATTTCTAACCTATGCAGAACAGTAAATAGATTCTATTATTTGTGTTGGTGCCCACCAGAAATTAGCCACGGACACACAACATTGGGCTGCTCCTAACTTTCAGATAGGAGAAGAGGTTTGGCTGTCACTTTTTTTTTTTTTTTTTTTTTTTACTGCTTACTACTGGAATAAGGTCGTGGAAATTGTAAGTAAACTTAAGGCACTGGATTTCTAAAATAAATACAGGGAGATTCAATAAAAGTTCTTATCGTTTAAATTGGTGCTAATTTTGCCCCAACCAATCAGATGTTAGCTTTAAAATGTTAAATAAGATCTGATTGGTTGGGGCAAATTTAGCACCATTTTAAACAATAAGACCTTTTATTGAATAACCTGATAGTGTTTTTCAACTGCATTGTTACCTGTAGGGTGGGTGCTAGTAAGAGACAAAAGAAGGGCATTTTTTTCTTTCCTCCGATAGGGGTGTCGCTAATTGGTTTAAATTGCCTGAGCACTGTCGTGTATTTTTGTTTTGAACCTCACATATAAGTCCTGCTTGCTGTGTGATTTCTGAGCTCTGGGCAATATCATTTTATAGGGGTTATTCTGTTTTAAAGAGCTTGTGAAGGTTCTCATTCATCCAGGTCATGGTATATCTGTTGTATTCAATTAGATCAACTGGACTTGAAATGTAGTTCTTGAAGACGTTTCGCTAGTCATCCGACTGGCTTTCTCAATTCAGAATGACTTGTACAAGAATCTGTGTGGCAATTATGTACCCTGGAAAATCCCAATTAGCATATCACAGCCAGGTGTTAAGGGTGTGATTGGATAGTGGCTAAGAGGTGTTATAGGAACGCCCAGAGTAAGGTGTTAAAACAGCATTGTACATGGCAGACAGTTGGTGTCGAACCCCCCCCACCTCTATTTAGGCTTGGTTTCTTTATTTTCACATAAATGGCCTCCTTAACACCTCTCTTGAACCAGTCACGTTCCTTCGCCAGTATATTAACATTACAATCTTCAAAGGTATGTCCTTTATCCTTAAGATGCAGATACACGGCTGAGTCCTGACCCGAGGAATTGGCTCTTCTGTGCTGGGCCATACGTTGATGCAGTTGCTGTTTGGTCTCCCCCACATACAAATCAGAGCATTCTTCACTGCACTGCACTGCATATATGATGTCGCTTTTCTTGTGTTTAGGTATTGGGTCTTTCGGATGTACCAATTGCTGCCTCAGTGTGTTGTTCGGTTTAAAGCAGACAGGGATACGATGTTTTTTGAAAATTCTTCTTAATTTCTCGGAGACCCCTGCTACATATGGGATGACCAGTTTTCCTCCTGTCTTGCTTTTTCCCTTCACTGTTGATATTTGTGTTCTTTTCTTTCCTTCTACTTCTTGTGGCCAACCTTTACATGGAGGAGGTAGAAAAACAGGCGCTAATACCTTTAAGGGCATAGCACCCAGCCACTGGTTCAGATATGTTGATGACACCTGGTTTAAATCCACCAGAAGGAAGAAAGACAGAACACAAAGGGAGAACAAAACATAAACACAAGGGAAGAGGTACAAAACACAAACGCTGGACTGCTGGTAGAAGAAGGAAGGAAAGGAAGAGAGGTAAGAACTGAAAAAAACAAAACCAACACACCAGATCAGTATTTGATGTTTGCTCCCACCACCCTTAGATCACCAGCTGGGTGTCATCAGAACCTGCAACAGAGACGAGAACATCCCCACTAGCACAGAGGCGAAGGCTAAAGAAATTAAACATCTCAGAGGAGCCCTTAAAACTTGTGGATATCCAGACTGGGCCTTTGTCAAAAGAAGTAGAAGGAAGAAAAGACACACAATATCAACAGTGAAGGGGAAAAGCAAGACAGGAGGAAGAACATGGTCATCCCATATGTAGCAGGGGTCTCCGAGAAATTAAGAAGAATTTTCAAAAAACATCGTATCCCTGTCTGCTTAAACCGAACAAACACACGAGGCAGCAATTGGTACATCGAAAGACCCAATACCTAAACACAAGAAAAGCGACATCATATATGCAGTGCAGTGGCAGTGAAGAATGCTCTGATTTGTATGTGGGGGAGACCAAACAGCAACTGCATCAACGTATGGCCCAGCACAGAAGAGCCAATTCCTCGGGTCAGGACTCAGCCGTGTATCTGCATCTTAAGGATAAAGGACATACCTTTGAAGATTGTAATGTTAATTACTGGCGAAGGAACGTGACTGGTTCAAGAGAGGTGTTAAGGAGGCCATTTATGTGAAAATAAAGAAACCAAGCCTAAATAGAGGTGGGGGGGTTCGACACCAACTGTCTGCCATGTACAATGCTGTTTTCACCTTACTCTGGGCGTTCCTATAACACCTCTTAGCCACTATCCAATCACACCCTTAACATCTGGCTGTGATATGCTAATTGGGATTTTCCAGGGTACATAATTGCCACAGATTCTGTACAAGTCATTCTGAATTGAGAAAGCCAGTCGGATGACTAGCGAAACGTCTTCAAGAACTACATTTCAAGTCCAGTTGATCTAATTGAATACAACAGATATATGTTTTAAAGAGGTTTGTCTGTTTTTAAGGGGTGCATTAAGAAACAAAAGTGTTTAGAACAAAAAAGGGTTTAAGAACAAGATTGCTGATTCTGTTGTTGTCTATTGGTGTTTAATATGGACAGTTTTGTTGGGGCAATGCAATGTGCATCCTGCAGCATGTATGGGATCTTGGAGCAGCCACACCAAGGCACCTTTATATGTGTCAGATGTGAGTGAGTTGCCTATTTGGAATCTGAGGTCCAGAATCTAAAGGGGAAACTTGCAGCATTGTAGGGCTTGGCAAACCTGGGGGAAATGCAGGTACTGGCAGGAGCTAGTAAACTGGAGGGTGGAAATGGGGCAGATAAGTTGGTGAAGGAAGATAGATTTGTAAGGGTCACCAGGGGAAGTAGGGGACGGAAAGGTAGCTAGTTGATTCTAACAGATTTGCCATTTTAGGTGAAGATGTGGAGGACGACAGCTTGGAAGTAGCATGTATGGAGCGGACCATTCCCTTGAGCACCCAGGGGAATGCCATCTCTAATACAAGGGAGGGAGAACAGGGGGCTAGGAAGGATAGGCAGGTGATAGTGGTAGGGGCCATCATTGTAAGAAAGGTAGATAGGGTAATCTGCCGCCAAGACACTAAATGCCGAACAGTGTGTTGCCTGCCTGGTGCTAGGGTTCAACTTGTGGGGGAACGTGTACACAGATTATTGGTAGGGGCTGGGAGTGACCCAGCGGTCTTGGTTGACATTGGTTCCAATGACAAAGTTAGAGGTGAGGACCAAAATGATTTCCAAGAATTAGGGGCCCAGTTACAAGTAAGGACCTTGTGGGTAGAGTTTTCAGAAATTCTACTGCTGCCACATACTATGCTAGGGAGGCAACGGGAGCGTACGAATATTAATGCGTGGATAAAAGAGATGTAAAGAGGTGTAAAGAGATGGAGTTTGTGTTTTTAGAGACCTGGAATGACTTTTCGGTTGGCTACAGGCTCTTTAGTAGAGATGGACTACACCTCAATGATGATGGTGCAGCTGTTTTGGGGGAGAAGATGGCTAGGGGTTTGGAGGAGATTGTAAACTAGGTATGGGGTGGGAGGGTAAGTTGGACTACACATTGGTAGATAGAGGAGTTAGGGATCAGGGGGCTAATAAGATAATGGAGGGAAGAGATGGGGAGAGGTGAGCATAGAGGATAAGGAGCCATATAGGTCCAAGTATGAAAGTAAATTAATTGGTAATCTAAAAAGTATGTTTACAAATGCAAAAAGTCTGACTTGAAAAGCTGGGGAACTAGAACTAATAGCTTTAAAGGAAAGGTATGATGTGATTGGTATAGCATAAACATGGCTAAATGGTTCACATGACTGGACAGTAAATATTGAAGCATACTCCTTATTTAGACATGACATAGTTTATAAGAAACGTCAAATGTGTAGTTTGGTAACCCTCAAATATGGTGATAACTCTCGAATGTACCAAACGGCGCATTTTAGGGTTATGCAGTGCTAAAATCGAGGGCTATAGATTAAAAAATTCGAAAATCCTCAAATGTTTGATAGTTAGCAAAAATATGTCTGCGAGTTTGGTAAACTTTAAAAAGCCAGATTTTGTACAAACTCATAAAATCCGTCTCAAACTCGGGTTTAAGTTCTAGTAGATCCCAAATAAATAGTTGTTTGAAAGGGGAGTCTGTATCTGTCATAGGAAAAGTAAGAATTTGAGGTCTCCCCTGTGGTCAAAGGGACAGCTCCTGTGGTAGTTACACCCCTGTTAGCAGGGCCATTTCTGGATTCAAGTTTTGTGATCATAAAACATCCCATGGATGACACCAAGAGCTTTAATAAAGGTCAAAAAGGTGATAAGATATTTTCTTTCTATTGTTCACATATTAAAATACTGCAAATTCATGACCAGATTCCAATAGAATCTACTGTGAAGTTGCATGTGTATGGCCACCTTATTCCCAGTTTTTTTTTTACAGATACTTGATCTCCTGGCACTTGTGTATTTTGCTTAATTAGATGTAATTACTGACATGTCCATAATTTGTTGTACAGATTTTACCTACAAAGATCAGTAAACGTTAACAAAAGTATCAAGAGCAACTTGTCCTATATGTACCAGCTCTTCTCAGATATCAAACTGATATAAAGCTTCTGATATTTGTGTGTGTGGGTCTTTGAACCTGCAACTAAATTCTTTCCATACACAACTGTCTAACAAACTTTCTAATGCATGCTTGAAATTAATTTACGTAATTGAAAATCTGAATGAACATGCACCAAATACAATCTCAATGCATTAAAGACAATGTAAGGGCTAGGCCAAACTAACGTGTTTAATGTGCAAGCTGATTGCGATTCAATCACGTGTATGAACGCTAGTTCATACACGTGATTGGTGCTCTGTGCTAAAATGTGGCCTCAGCCTTGTAACTTTACATTCATTTGAATATGCATTCTGTTCTAGACACTGCCACTGACTGGGTGTTATGTTTGTGTGATGTACTTTGTAACGTTTAATACATAAAAGAGAAAATATAAGGAGATCAGACCTGACAGGGGGAACTGGAACACAAATAATGTGGAGTTATATCAGTGAACATACAGCAGCTGGTCCCAGGAAGCATTTAGCTATTCAGTTAACATATTCCCTAAGTCTAGGACTAGGAACACAAAAGCTGTCATAGAGTTATATTGCTAGTGAAAAAGAATTAAAGGAGAACTAAACCCTATATTTTAGACCATCATAATCTGAGAGCATTCTCCTTACCAATAGATTAGATTTACAAGTGTTTGCTAACTGTCCACATCTCCATATTTGTTTCCGGTACACCTTGAGACATTCATACAACCCCCTGTGCATGTGCACTTTCTGACTACACCTTTGGATCTCAGTCACACACACCCTTCAGAGGATTCTAAACAGTCTTTTATGTAGCATAATTAAAAGACAACTTCACCTTCCTAATGAAATATTTTAGAAAGAATTGCCCCTTTTAAAATATGTTGAGATATTCTACCTTGACCTCTGGAATAATTCACTTATGCCTACTATGCTCCTGGTTAGAGTTGTATATTTTATTATATATCTTATATATTTGTTCATGCCTGCTTTAGCAAAAAGGCAGCTGGTTGTGAACTTTTGAGCTTGAGCATGCTCAGAGGAGGCAGCTAGATAATTAGCATTAAGCCATTGGCTGTGATCTCAACTGTCATATTTATGACTGACAGTTACTCTAACTATAACAACCAGGAAGCAGAAACAAGGGTAACAGGACATTGTGCAATCTCCACATATAATATATATCTCCTCGCACTCCCACAGGACATTGTGCAGCATTTCATCTTAAAACTATTGCAGTTTGGGGTGATTTTCCCTTATATAATCCTTCATAATTTGAGGGGGGGGGGAGTTGCCCCTTAACTAAAGAACTCAGTGGGTGAAGATCTTCTGAAGTACATAGGACTGTGTAAGAAACATACATCAGTGACTGAAACAGTGGGTGTGTCCATGAGTCTGGAATGCAGCGAAATAAGGCACATCACCAGCATGCAATTAAAATACATTTCTCAATAGCTGCAGCAAAATGATGAGAGATACAAAAAAAGTCTCTGCCTTCTGATGCAGTGTTCTTTGGAGGCTTTAGATTATTTGTCCTTAAAGGTATTGAAAAGGACCCAAAACCTGCTCATTAATACATCACTGATTTGTAAAATGAATTTTAATAGTGCACTATAATTGACAATAAGCTTGCTTTTCATTCAATACTCGTTTGTCCAGTTTAAAATAATAAGGGCTTACATTTATAATATTAGAAACATGAAAAGATGTAGTTTAAAAATAACCAGACAAATCAATATAGTTTTAAAAGTAACAAGGCAATTCAGGTTAAAAAATGAGGGGAACATTTCTAACGCTATTTATATGCACACAAATTGGCTAAAATTGTATTATATTTAAAGGGGAAAAACCTATGATAATGTCTCTAGCGTCTCTGAATATTAGGTTATAGGCTTATAAACTACCCTGTCTCTGTGACAGGCATGTGTTATAAGCTGTCATAAGCCCCACCCCCAAAAAGCTAGTTAGTGAACTGCAACCTCCGTCCATTCCTGTACCTATGGACACCTTAAAGGGCAACTATAGTGAAAAAAAAACTTTGTCTGTATACAATGTATAGATCACTTAGTATAAGCTGCCTTACTTTCATGTTTCTGTGTGGCTTTGTTTCTTCACACTGGCAGAAGTTTGTACCAAGCTGTGTAGTCCCCCTCCCCTCTCTGTCTACTCCCCCTCAAGCAGTGATGGGCTGTATACAGAGTCCAAGCATTGTCAGTAGAAAGGACTTTAAATGAAGTGCTGACATCCTGTTGTCCCCTCCCTTCCAGAGCTAGACTGCAAGCAAAGTGTGGAATAAAGTAGCAATATGCTGAAGGGAGGGGCAAAAAAAAGAGGGGGAGAGAGGAGGACAAGTGGTGCTGAGATTCTTTACAAGTGAGTTACTGAACTCTGCCTGTTCTCTAACTTTGCTAATTGTTATTTACTTTTTACCTAAAGTTTATATCTCTCCCCCTGCTTAGCTGAGATCATAATCACTGAAGAGAGAGTCAGTGTAACAGCAGCTTGTAGTGAGACCTTCACAAACACAGTGACACTGCTTGTTGTCCTGTTACATTTCAGTTGCTTTAGTCTATATAGTTCATAGATTGCACTGTGTGTCTTGTTTGGTATATAGTCTGTATTACTGTATTATATATACTGTATTAGTGTTCCATTTGAGTCACTGGTTTTGTATGTATATAAGATTTTTTTTTGGGGGAGGGGCTGTTTTATAGTGTGTTATGCTCATATTGCTGGGTAAGGGTTTATTGATTGTGTTTAGCACTACAGCATTTGACTATATGTTGCACATGGTACATATAGTGTGGGTGAGAGAGTGTGTGACAGTACTGCAGGGGAGCTTTGGATTGTGTGGGTGTGTGCCTTTGAGTGACAGATGAGGTGTAGCAGCTCCTACAAATCACAGCATATTCAAAGGCTTATATCTCGGGGACTATGTAGAATTTAAAGAAACTAAAGGTACCCTGGTGGATGGGATGACTTATAGGATACATTAGAAGAAATTAAAAAAAAAACAATTTTCTCACTATAATTGCCCTTTAAGGAGCAGGGGAAAAAATAATTTCAGTTTTTTTCTAGCTTTAAAAATGATTTAGCAGTTATGGGATGGTGCTTATGATGCAGCTGATTATGCTGTGTTCCAGCAATGTGCATGCTCCAACCTTAAAGGACAACTAAAGCCACAGAACAACACTGAACCAGAAGGCAGAACACCTTGATATAAAGCCAGTAATCTGTGTCTTACCTCTCATTTTGATACGGGAGCTGGGAAATGTACCTTAATAACATATGGTTTGTGCTTTACTTCCCAGTATTCTAGTATCACACAGTTTGGTCAACGACCATTATGTTCTGCACATGCTCAGTCCTTAGCTATGGCAGAAATATTTACAGTTGGTCACACCCATTAATAATCTCTAGCCAATCCTTTTACTGGACAGATAAAGCAAGGAAGCATGTGACTGAGGTCAGGAGGTGTGGTCTGACACTGCACATACACACAGATACTTCATCCAGTTCTTACCAGGCTTACATTTACTTTAATACAATTTACTGGAGTGGGATTTTATAGCTTATTGGTGTTTTTAGGGGGGTTGTTTTCAGATTCTAGAGTATAAAAATTGGGTTTACTTCTCCTTTAAACTTGGGGCCAGACCCCAAGTGCTGTTGATGTCACAGCTCACGGTGCTAGCAGGAAATAAAACCCTTTATGCTGCTGTAACTTTGGATAGACAGCAGCTGGAAGCATTTACCTGGAGTCATTTTAAAGGTGGGACAGGACTATGCTTTTTATTTTTATTTTTTTAATAAAGGCAAATTTATTAGCACTTTAGTAGCAAATATCTAAGTAATTACACTTTTGGAGCTCTACATTATTTTTACCCACTTTCAGGTTATTTCACTATTCATAAATCCATCCTTCATAGCAATTCATGAATTGTGATAAATGATAGAATATTTTACTTTACTCCAGCACTATGAGAAATGATAACACATGCTAGTCATTGCCTGTACAGGGTCAGTATAATTATATATTTTTATCACTCAGTATTGATTAAATACTGTCCATTTCTCATCACCATAAAAGCCAATTAGCTTTCAGCTTGCAAGGTCATAACTCCCTCTGTAACGTATGGTGTGTAATCCCTGATTTCAGGGTAAATGTCAGGCCTGAAGTACATGTTCTATTACAGAGCCTTACTGCCCCACTAATAAACAGCCCATATGAATAATCTTGTCAATACCCTCAATGGATATGTTTGTAAGTTACTGTATATCCATTTGGACACATCCTTTTCCAGCTGAAGTTATTTTTAGCACTTTTGCAGTAAATCTTATAATATGGAACACCATATTATGCAGTTGTATAATGTACATTCTACATAACTGGAGTTGAGTTGTGAGGAACCTCTTATGTTGGTTTTAATGATACCATCATTTCCTCTGATACTTTTCATCTGATAGGATTTAGTTGCATGAGGCCAATGTTTCCCTAGCTACCAATGTTCACACCACAGATTGATCAGTAAACCTATGCAGGAGATGTAACAAGGGCACATTGCTGGACATTCTCTGTGATGTGGCTGTATTTTATAAGAGGCATGGAAAATAACTATATTATATGTAATGATGGAAATATCTTGATCTGCATTCCCCCTGTAAATAAAGGGGACATAAAAACAACATTTGATGGATTTAATTTCAGCTATTAATATACTAGGAAATGTTTAGGAACTTTAACTTTTACTTTTTATTAAACATTTCAAACAAGTCATTCAGATCCCAAATGTGTACAATTTTGGTAATATACGGCTATTCCAAGACAATTCTCAGTACCCCCCCATGGATCTCAGACAGTAGTGGGTAAATATATATATATACAGTATAGTTCACTTCTAGTTCACATACTGGATTTCTGCCCCTTTCAGTCCTTTTTGCCTTGGGACCATATTTGTTCAGGTAATAGTAGACATGAAGTGTTTGAGGTTGAGAATCAGTAAACTAGGAGGATGCACTTTTCTAGGAGCAGCTTCCCCTGTGAAATAATAGAGTTACTCCACTAAACCACTTGCAAGCATGACAATTAATCTCTGCGAATACTGGAGACAGAAGAGGGTGATATGACCTTCTGCTTCAGCCTTGGCTGTAATCCTTATCAGCTGTCCACCCACTGCTGTTTGCTGTGAAGATTCAGTACAATCCTTCTAGCTGCTTTAAAAACACAAAACAAGCTCAACCTGGAGAGATGGGCAAACCTGAATATCTGATCACAAGCTGTTCTTTTATTTATTTATTTTTTTTTAAACGGCAGAAATAAAGCTCTTCTTTTCTGTATCTATCTGAGGATTGTGGTTACAGAACACAGCAAATCCGCCGATAGCACTGGTGATCTTAACAGTATGTGTTAGTGGGAATGCCTAAATAGCCACCATGTGTTTCTCTTAAGGTTGCATCCTCCAGAGACTGCTGTACAAGGTCCACTAATTTGCTGCTTGCTGCTGTTAACATTGCTTGTTTCTGGCTGAATAAAAACCACTTTAACAAACCCACTGATTTGTGGTGGGAGAGAAATCCGACTGCAAATTGGAATTATATTCCAGAATACAACCACCAGCCATATGTACCAACTGCCCATGTTCTCTACAATGCATTTTTAATGCTTGACCCTTAGATAGAACTGCAACTATTGAGCAGATGTAATAAAATCTGTTTAGTTCAAGCTGCCAATACCTGGGGGATTATCATCAGCTCAGCTTTCTCTGCTCTGAACTGAAATTGTTCTGGTCAATTTAATGTCATTAGCATAACTTGGTTTGTGTCTTTTCTTAACCAATGGGAATGTTGACAGTGGGACACATTTAAATAAAACTGTCTAGATTGGATGGGCAGCTAAGGAGTTTCACAGTCACAGTCACTGTACTAAACAAATTCACAGCACAGATGCTGCAGGCTTTTTGTACATAATATTGCAATTTGTATGATCAATTAAGATGATTTATTCTTGCAACTATTTTAGTTACATGTTGCAGACAAACACAACTAAATCATATTATTTAATTTCCACAGTAGAGAGAAATTCAAGGTACAGTAAATATGGAAAATATGCACAAATGTGTGTGCGCTTTTCCTTGTGTTACCATTCGGCATAGTGTGGCCTAAGCCTGAAGCACACCAAGTAGGCTGCAGCACAATGAGTGTGTTTTTATGTGTGTGTGCATATGTTTGGGGGGTGGTTTGAAAAAGGCATTGCAAGGCTGGCTATAGGAAATATTTTACTGTCTTTGCTGGAGTATATTTTTACATTCAGAAAGTTCTGCCGATGTGCTAGGGCCATATTTGGCAAAACTTTGTTTTATGGTCACTTAAAGTGACACTATACTGAAAAAATTATTTTGCCTCATCTTTATCTGTAATTGAATACATGTAAGTAGCACTTACTCTGATTAGCATGTGTTGCTGCATGCCTTCAATCCAGCACACATTTTGTTTAGGAGCAGTATACACTCTCCCTCTTTTAACCACTCCCACTTCCATCCAACCTGACTTTTTTTCCCCACAAACCAACTGTCAAGCCTGCACACAGCATTCCAACTGTCAAAACTCTGTCACCATTCCAACTACAGCAAAACTTCTCACAGAAGAATAGTTTTTGAGAGCAAGGAACTTGATTGACATCTGAAATATATGTTTTAGATTTGATATCTAAAGAAATAGGGGGCAGATCAACAAAAAAATAATACAGTGGTAGTTGGGAAGAATTTTAGTTTCCAGTTATGGTCAATTTACGGTAAAATAACCTATTTTTCGGTAGATGCCCTTTAAACTGGTTATTTGTTGGTAATGCAATTGAAAATTTATGTAATAAACAGTTGCATATTTAAAAAGCTTTGACTAGCAGGTGGGACTATTTGCTTCTTTTTAATTTATTCCTTTTTCTTACAAAGAACCATTACCCATGATATAATATTTATATATAACATTATAATATATTATTCAATTTATCAATCTATTATTTGCCACTTTATAGCCAGAAAACTGCATTAAGCAATGTCTGCTTCTCTAACTGATGCTCATACAACAATTACTTACCTGCAGGTTTGGTTTATTAAACTTACGTTTACTCACCGCTGTTGGGTTAACGTAGTGAATGATCAACACAGTTAGTAAAGGAATTCTCTATCATTCCTGCCTACCATCATTTCCTTTTTACACACCCTTTTCTGCTAGCTACAGCTGTTTGTAGGTGTCTGTAGTAGCTTACTAGTAATACAGAGCTATATTTGTTAGGGCAATGAACACCCACTAAGTTCCATTCTTAACTGTAAATATTTTTATTATTTTTATTGATTTATAAAGCACCAACATCTTCCGTGGCGCTTTACAATTACATAGTCATACATTACATACAGGGTAATACGTGTTATACAAAGTCATACTTATTACATACACAGGGAATTCATAATATAGGTAAAAAGAGTGTGGAGTTTCTTACAGCAATACAGTGATACAATAGGAGAGAGGACCCTGCCCAAAGAGCTTACAGACTAGAGGATATGGGGTGAGACATAAGGTGACGGGAATCGGTAGGCTGTAAATAGATTGGCAGTGGAGTGTGAAAGGCGGGTTGGATCATATTGGGTAGTAAGAGGGGTAATGTTTAGGCCAGATTATATGCTTGCCTAAAGAGGTGGGTTTTAAGGTTACGTTTGAAGGTGTTAAGGGATGGTGAGTGACGGACAGATGGAGGAAGGGATTTCCAGAGCAGAGGGGCAGCATGAGCAAAGTTCTGAATGTGGGCATGGGAAGAAGTGACCAGGGTGTATGAGAGGAGGAGATGGTTTGCGGAGCAGAGGTTGCGCCTGGGACAGTATTGCTGGATCAGCTCTGAGATATATGGAGGGGCTGTGAATTATTATATATTTTAAATATGAACACTAGGTGGAGCAATTGTTTACTAATACTATGTGTAGAACATGTTACTTTTTAATGTATTTTTTTTACACGTTAACGTTAATACACATCCCTTTTGTTGTTATTTTAATGTTGTTTAGAGGTATCATCAGTTATGACAAATTATGAGAAAATCTCGTACATGTGTAAGATAATGTCTCTCTATATTTGTTCCCAGTTAAGAAACAAGCCTTAGACAAAGGTCAAGTCTATTTCTGCGGTGATTGCACAATACTCAAGGTAGAATGTATCGCTTGATAATTCATTGCAATGTGAATACATTTTCCATTTTCCAGTGATCTTCTTTTATAAACACCAAACAAGTACAATGAAATGGAGAAAATTATGTCTGCAGGAAATTTCAAGAAGAACCTGATTTACTTATGAATACCACCTCTGATTTCAAGCAAGTTGTTATATGGAAATGATTCCTGGATCACATATGTAGTAGAGAAGAGACGCTTATCAAAATGAAAATGGCTTGTCACAAGATGGAGGCGATAGTATTTTTATTTTTCATTTTCCTGATGTTTCAAGCTCATGTTGCAATTTGTGGTCAAAAGATGGCAGTAGAGCTCTTTGAAAAGATGGTTTCCTAAGCATTTCTCTAATTCTTGCTGCTGTCGCTCAGGGATACTTGTAGGTGAGAGAAAAAGTGAGACCTTGATCATAAATCCCATACGCAATAACAGGTTCATAATACTTCCTACCAACTACATGTCTGATTATTATTTTTTATCTGCGAATAAAGTTCCACTCTTGATAAAAGAAACCTGCATTTAAACATCACTCACTCCTATGTAAAATCTTCTGATTTCAAAGCAGAGTGTCGGAAGTTCTTTCATGTATTCTGTATAGAAAATATAGATAAATTTTTGAAGTGAAACAAAGGACTGATAAACTGAGCGCACACCTTTAACATTTAGGGATTTACAACTTGCAGCTGTTTTTGAAGAAAAGAAAGAGCCTGGCAAAATCCTGATATCTTTGGACTCTTAGGGCTAGGCCACACTAGCGCGTTTTTCGGAGAGGCTGAAAACAATGTTCCCCCTGCGCTTGTACGCAATTCGACAGGCCTGTACACAAAGTTGAAGTGGCGTGCACACATACAAATATAAGCCATGTGCGTAGCGCACAAAAAATTCTATTTTGAACTGGCACAGATAATATATCTGCGTTTGCAGCCAACATAAAATTAGAGGGAACATTGGCTGGAAAATGTAGTTATACAATAATTGGAGAAGCAGGTTGCAAATGTTACTGTGCTGGCATCTAGGAAATGCAATGTTCAGTCATGATCTTTAGAGCATAAATGTAAATCACATTTTTAAGAATTAAAGGTCGGACCAGCTTGTTTAGAGCAAGTTAAATGTGCCAACCAGTATAGGTTCATGTTTGCATTCAAATATTAATATGTTTGAGCTTTGTTAGCTTATATTTATTGAGGCAAATATAACTAAATTACCAAAAATCTGTATATGAGAATATATATTGCAATAGTTGGTGTTTTTCTGCATATCTTTAGATCGCAGTGCACTGGATACATAAATGCTTTGTTATGCTATGTTATCACAGGCAAGTATATGGACCCTATCTGATGTTAATGAGAAATCTCTGTACTCCATGTTTGGTTTCATAAATTGTTCTTTAATTTAAAAACAAACTCTGCCACTTTATTCCAATCCGCACTACGTGAGAGAATGACTGATATGAGCATTAACATGAAATGTTTGGTGTGAAGCAAATTCAGCACATCCCCCTATTTTATGCATCTGGCATTTACTTGTATTTTTCATCTCAGTAGGCTCATTGCACAGAAATAAAAGAAAATCCCCATGGAAGTAATATGCTGTATATATATCTATATGTATATACATACATCAACAGACTCCTCGTGCACTCCTCCTTGGGTAGATTGCCTGGGTGCCTAACAGGAAAAACCACATATACCTCCAGACCCAGGGCACTCACGGGACTTCAAACAGCCATTCAGTTAAAAAGTGTCAGAACAAGCAATCTACGCGTTTCAGCCATTTCTGGCTTTACTCGCACCATCTTAAAAATGGGGCAGGATCCTGGCATTTACTTGTATTTTTCATCTCAGCAGGCTCATTGCACAGAAATAAAAGAAAATCCCCATGGAAGTAATATGCTATCTATCTATCTATCTATCTATCTATCTATCTATCTCTATATCTATCTATCTCTATATCTATCTATCTATCTATCTATCTATCTATCTCTATATCTATCTATCTATCTATCTTATCTATCTATCTATCTATCTATCTATCTCTATCTATCTATCTATCTATCTATATCTATCTATCTATCTATCTATCTATCTATCTATCTAACTCTGCTATCTATCTATCTATCTATCTATCTATCTATCTATCTTATCTATCTATCTATCTATCTATCTATCTCTATCTATCTATCTAACTCTGCTATCTATCTATCTATCTATCTATCTTCTATCTTCTATCTATCTATCTTCTATCTATCTATCTATCAATCTATCTAACTCTCTATCTATCTATCTATCTATCTATCTATCATCTATCTTATCTATCTATCTATCTATCTATCTATATCTATCTATCTAATCTATCTATCTATCTATCTATCTATCTATCTATCTATCTATCTAATCTATCTATCTATCTATCTATCTATCTATCTATCTATCTATCTATCTATCTATCTATCTCTATCTATCTATCTATCTATCTATCTATCTATCTATCTATCTATCTATCTATCTATCTATCTACTATCTATCTACTGTATATCTATCTATCTATCTATCTATCATCTATCTATCTATCTATCTATCTATCTATCTATCTATCTATCTATCTATCTATCTATCTATCTATCTACTATCTATCTACTATCTATCTATCTATCTATCTCTCTATCTATCTATCTATCTATCTATCTACTCTATTCCTAATCTATCTATCTATCTATCTATCTATCTATCTATCTATCTCTATATCTATCTATCTATCTATCTATCTATCTATCTATCTATCTATCTATCTATCTGTCTATCTATCTATCTATCCTGTAATCAATCTTATCTCATTAACAAAGATTTACACAGTATTCATTAGTTGTTTATCACTTCCACAATTGAAGCAACTAGTGGCATTAGAAATAGATTTAATTGTTTGCAGGATTTGTAACCTCCTGATACCAGATGAATCTCCCAATTCACGTCAGCTCAGTTATTTCATATGTGACCCTCTGGATCCCTGTGTATTCTTTTAGCCCAGATACCCTGATCTAACACCACCTGCTTCACCTATAGGCAAGCTCCCGCTTTCCAGGAGGCTTGAAACACCTCACCGGGATTGGTTGCCCCCTGCACCTGGAGTGTGGAGAACTTGAGGCAAGGCTAAGAATACACAAAGAAACCTGACCTGTGCCTGCATTTGACTAAGCTGTACCTTGTCTTGTTGATTGACTGATTCTCTATTACTGATCTTTGGCTCCGTCTCTGACCCCGGAGTGCAACAGGTGGACAGAGCACAACCAGCTCAGAGCTGTAAAGTAGCGTGGTACCAAACCAGAAAAAGGGACAGAGCCAAAGGTCGGTAACAGCGAATCAGACGAGTCATGATAAAGCATAGTCAAATGCAGGCACAGGTTTTCAGGACAGGCGGTAACAATCGTAAATGGTAACAGACACGAGGCAATAACCATGTTAGCAACCCCAGAACATACCACAAGCAAGGTTTAAACTATAGACTATAACGGGAAGACGGGAGTAATAAAGGAAGACCGAAATAATGAGAACACCAGAATAAGAAAGACCAGGACCAGATTGAATAACCATATTCAATTTGTGCCTGAAGCACAATAGAAAGGATCTAGCCGAACACACAAGCTTTAGAATGAATGTCAGGATTAAAGAGAATGGTTCATGCATGTATACGAAAAGCCACAAGAGGAGCCAGAGGGAATGGCAAGAGACCCCGGAGGTACAGTAAGGAACAACGGGGACTGACACCAAATGTTCTCTATGTTGCTATCATTCAGTGTTTATGTGGTAGAGCAGGATAGTCGGTTGTTTTCTTGCTGATGTTGAATTGCAGTTCTAAGTATTGCCAAAATGTTAAGGGCTGTCCTAGAATTCTGGGATTTGTATCCAATAACAGATAGATGCAAGTTTCCAACTTGATTTTTTACAGCAATGTTTGTAATTCTTTGAACATTTTTATTATGATTCTGGACATCTAATTAATACATTTCCCCCTTGTTACTAATGTGTTCTTATTAGGTCAGTATTTTATTCTAGTTACAGTGATGGATAAACAAACTGGTGAATGATACTCGTCTTCTGTCAAGTCATCTTAGATTCATCCCTAGACAATGCAGTTCAAGAGAAAACCTTCTGTTTTTGCATTGATTGATCCAGAAGAACAGCAGCCATAGAAATTGGGGCTGTAAATATTCCCTGCTGAGCAACTTACTATATATATATTTTTTTGTAAACTTGTTTTAGGTCACAGATTTAACACTGCAAACATCTTCTATGTGAAAAAAAAATCGATTCCCAATGGAAATCTGACAGCAAACTCTGAATTGTACAGAGAAAGACAGGCTGTACCTATTGTTGGAAAAATATTCTGAACGCGGTCTGGATAGGAAATGTGTTTTGTACGGACTGTATTTTTAGTATTTATTTTGCCCCAATTTTTGATTGTTTTAACACTGCATGCTATATGTTGCACACAACATTTCTGTAAGCATTTAAGGCTAATGTGGAACTTTGATTTGTGTTTAGAAACTCCCAGTCCAGCATAAGCCAAAATGCTGCCCCCCCCTTGCCGCGCTTCCGGAAGGGGTGTGGTTTTATAATTGAAAGTGGGTGATTTTTTTTCCGGAAATGGGGTGTGGGAAACACAACTGACTGGTAAATAATGCCCACAATTACTGATAAATGATGCCCACAGTGACTGGCATTAGATGCCCACAGTGACTGGTAAATGATTTTTGATCTGCAGGGCTGACAAACATTGATTTTGATCATTTTAATTGCCAGTCAGAAGGGAGGGGGAGGATTCATAGCTGCATTCTGTTGTACAATGAAAGTCACAGCTTCCCCTGCTATTTAAAGTGACAGTACCTCCCGAAAATGTATGTTTTTTTACAAACAGTATTTTTGGGGGGCCCTGGCATCTGAGCACCAGGACATAGGAATATCATGTGCCCCAGACACATGATGCTGGGGGGAATTTTTTTTTTCTGGCATCAAAACTGCTGCCTCCCTACAGGGTGCTGCTCTGTAATGTGTTTCACCTTGCCTCATTAGAGAGGCAGCCCTGAGCACAGAGCCGCACTTCCTGTTTTTGCTCGGAACAGGAATAGGGGTTAGTCCCAGGAGATGAGGGACCGAGTTAGGAAAGTCACATTAGGGGCATTTTAGCATTTATGGATATTGCGAAACCTGGGTGGGGGGGGGGGGTTATGTACATATATATATTTTTTTTACAGTTTCTGGCCAGTAGTTCAGTTAAAATATGTTAGGTTACCAAGGGGAAGATGTGCTTTTTGCAGATTGTGTGTTACCATAGACCAGGTCACAGACACTATTGGACTGGACCTAATGAGCTGAAATTTAGGTTAGTATTTCTCTTTAACTAAATCCCAGGGGTGAGCACTGATTGGTTAAGGTCCCCACTCTGGGGACATTTATGGGGGAGATCGAGGATGGGATGAATGAGTTGTCCTTTTAGGTTGAACTTCTGCTTTACTCTTTTCATTTCTGAAAATTCCTCATTTTCTGATAAAGCACTAGTAACAAACACAAGGCGATCGTTACAATGTCTTATCTGCTTACTGATCCACATATGAAGCTGTGATTTAGAGGCCTGCTGTATGCTACATCTTCTACATAACGATTTCCCAAGGGGGCCTGTGTGTTTTTCAACATGAAAATCACTGCAGATTGCAGAATAAATAAGGTGCTATACAATCTTAAGACCCCTTGAGCACATAAGCATCCCATCAGCATCACCATTATAATCTTAATTTAGAAATATGAAATACCACAAAGTGGTACAAAATAGATTTAGGGCCTTAGAAAAAGTTTAACTTCTTAAAATACAGTATACAGCATATGTGTTTATTTACTGCAAAATGGGAAATCCAAATTGTCAGACTGATTCCAGAGACAAACTAGATCTAGCAGATCGGAATGACATGTTTTCATCCCGGTTTAGGGATGGACAGTAGTTCTGTGCCAAACCTGGTTTCGGGGTGAAACTTCATGGTTTGTGAATTAAATTTTAATGGTGGAAAGAACCCCCCAAAACTAGAATCCATTCTATTACCCAACATGTGATGCTCCTTTGATGTTTTACACACTGAGAGCTGTAGCCTTCTGGTAGTTCATAAAAACATGAATCATAGTCTATACATGACTAACCAAAATATTAGTTTTACCTAAAATCTTGAAACATAGTTTGAAAGGCAAAACATACACACCACATGTAGTGATGGACCCGAACCTGATTTCAGACAAACTCGAACTATCCGAACTCTATCCAAACTAGTTAAGGTTTGAACTAGTTCAGGTTTTCCGAACTCGCTGAGTTATTTCTGATAATTATTGAAAAATTTGGCAATTATCAAAATCTCAAATCGTCCGGTAACCCTCAAATGATCGAATTTGGTAGCCCTCGAATGTATCCTTAAATTTCAGTAACCCTTGAATGTATCTTTCAATTTCAGTAACCCTCGAATGTATCCTTTGATTCCAGTAACCCTCGAATATATCATTCAGTAACCTTTGAATGAATCCTTTGATTTCAGTGACCCTCAAATGTATCCTTCAATTTCGGTAACCCTCAAATGTATTGTACGGTAACCCTTGAATGTAGCGGCCGATTTTGGTAACCCTAGAATGTAGCAGCCGATTTCAGTAACCCTCGAATGTAGGGTCCAGTTTCAGTAACCCTCGAATGTAGGGGCCAGTTTCAGTAACACTCAATGTAGGGGCCAGTTTCAGTAACACTCGAATGTAGGGGCCAGTTTCAGTAACCCTTGAATGTAGGGGCCAGTTTCAGTAACCTTCGAATGTAGGGGCCAGTTTCAGTAACCCTCGAATGTAGGGCCAGTTTCAGTAACACTCAAATGTAGCAGTCGATTTCGGTAACCCTCAAATGTAGTGGCTGATTTCAATAATCCTCAAATGTATCGTTTGGTAACACTCGAATTGGATATAACCTTCAAATGTAGCATGCAGAAACCCGACAATTGCCCAATCATGGGGGAAATTAGTGTTTAAACATGCTTTGGTGATATATACATGTTCCCCAGACCACGTGCCACAGCCATTTACAGTAAGTTATTTTTAATTTATACAAAGTTTTCAAACTATTTCCTCCCATTGATCTTAATGGTTTCATTTCTGAACTTCCAAACTTTTACTGAAGTTCAGAAAAGAACCGAACTTAAGGATATTCGTCCATCTCTAACCACATAAATGAGAGCAAGACTTACAATGGAGAATTTGCTAATTATTTGCTGATTTCCCTTTTCCATAAAGTAGCTATAAGAAAGAGATGGATTCTAAACAATGACCTAAGTATCTAATCACTCACACTTAACCATCCCAAGGCAAAACTGTGTTCAGGGCCAAGCAGCAGTAAACAATACAAATGATCTGCTTTAATGTTAAATCTGTCAATACTGAACAGTGATACAAAAATGTTGACATTTTTAAGATTAATATTCAACAATGTATTTAGTATTGGGATTAAGTGCTGCAAAACAGAAAAAGAGCCACACAAAATGGCCTATTTGATGTTCTCCTGACTAAGGACATTCCAAACAACTCATTGTGGCTGAACTGATTTCAAACTCACTGCATTTCATTTTCTTCTCCACTGCGTAAAAGGGTTTGTTGCATAATAACCAGTACTGACCGTTATTGTGATGAGGTCTCCAAAGACTGAAAGAGATAACAGGAGGATGTTGTGCCCCAGTAAAGCAGTCAAAAGGAAATAATATCATTCTCAGAAGATTGAAGTAAGCCTTTTAAATGGGACATTATATTAACCAGCTTTGGATTTAAGAAACAGTGTTTAGCATGTTTTTTCTTATTACAGAAAACAAAGGCAATCCTGCATTATTTTATAATAGATATTGACATATAAAGTAGAGTAGATCCAGGGATATTTCTGATTGCCACTTGGAGTTAGGAAAGATTTTTTTCTTCTAACTCTGGTGGGTTTTTTCGCCTTCCTCTGGATCTACAGTTTGGCAGGAAATGTGGGTATTGCTAGATGGGTTGGACTGGATGGACGTCTTCATCCAGCCTAAAATACTATACTATGCTATACTGTTGGAGAGCATTGTTTCGTTAGAGTTTACAGATGAATTGTCATAGAAACTATGATTAGGAATGAAAATAACATGAAAAGATGCTTGTGAAGGTTCTCATTCATCCAGGTCATGGTATATCTGTTGTATTCAATTAGATCAACTGGACTTGAAATGTAGTTCTTGAAGACGTTTCGCTAGTCATCCGACTGGCTTTCTCAATTCAGAATGACTTGTACAAGAATCTGTGGCAATTATGTACCCTGGAAAATCCCAATTAGCATATCACAGCCAGATGTTAAGGGTGTGATTGGATAGTGGCTAAGAGGTGTTATAGGAACGCCCAGAGTAAGGTGTTAAAACAGCATTGTACATGGCAGACAGTTGGTGTCGAACCCCCCCACCTCTATTTAGGCTTGGTTTCTTTATTTTCACATAAATGGCCTCCTTAACACCTCTCTTGAACCAGTCACGTTCCTTCGCCAGTATATTAACATTACAATCTTCAAAGGTATGTCCTTTATCCTTAAGATGCAGATACACGGCTGAGTCCTGACCCGAGGAATTGGCTCTTCTGTGCTGGGCCATACGTTGATGCAGTTGCTGTTTGGTCTCCCCCACATACAAATCAGAGCATTCTTCACTGCACTGCACTGCATATATGATGTCGCTTTTCTTGTGTTTAGGTATTGGGTCTTTCGGATGTACCAATTGCTGCCTCAGTGTGTTGTTCGGTTTAAAGCAGACAGGGATACGATGTTTTTTGAAAATTCTTCTTAATTTCTCGGAGACCCCTGCTACATATGGGATGACCATGTTCTTCCTCCTGTCTTGCTTTTCCCCTTCACTGTTGATATTTGTGTTCTTTTCTTTCCTTCTACTTCTTTGTGGCCAACCTTTACATGGAGGAGGTAGAAAAACAGGCGCTTAATACCTTTAAGGGCATAGCACCCAGCCACTGGTTCAGATATGTTGATGACACCTGGGTTAAAATCCACCAGAAGGAAGTACAAGCTTTCACAGAACACATTAATGCGGTAGACCAAAACATTAAATTCACAAGGGAAGAGGTACAAAACAACAAACTGGCTTTCTTGGACTGCTTGGTAGAAGTTAAGGAAAATGGTAAACTGGAAGTAGAGGTTTACAGAAAACCAACACACACAGATCAGTATTTGATGTTTGACTCCCACCACCCTTTAGATCACAAGCTGGGTGTCATCAGAACCCTGCAACACAGAGCCGAGAACATCCCCACTAGCACAGAGGCGAAGGCTAAAGAAATTAAACATCTCAGAGGAGCCCTTAAAACTTGTGGATATCCAGACTGGGCCTTTGTCAAAAGAAGTAGAAGGAAAGAAAAGAACACAAATATCAACAGTGAAGGGGAAAAGCAAGACAGGAGGAAGAACATGGTCATCCCATATGTAGCAGGGGTCTCCGAGAAATTAAGAAGAATTTTCAAAAAACATCGTATCCCTGTCTGCTTTAAACCGAACAACACACTGAGGCAGCAATTGGTACATCCGAAAGACCCAATACCTAAACACAAGAAAAGCGACATCATATATGCAGTGCAGTGCAGTGAAGAATGCTCTGATTTGTATGTGGGGGAGACCAAACAGCAACTGCATCAACGTATGGCCCCAGCACAGAAGAGCCAATTCCTCGGGTCAGGACTCAAGCCGTGTATCTGCATCTTAAGGATAAAGGACATACCTTTGAAGATTGTAATGTTAATATACTGGCGAAGGAACGTGACTGTTCAAGAGAGGGTTGTTAGGAGGCCATTTATGTGAAAATAAAAGAAACCAAGCCTAAATAGAGGTGGGGGGGTTCGACACCAACTGTCTGCCATTCAATGCTGTTTTAACACCTTACTCTGGCGGCGTTCCTATAACACCTCTTAGCCACTATCCAATCACCACCTTAACACCTGGCTGTGATATGCTAATTGGGATTTTCCAGGGTACATAATTGCCACAGATTCTTGTACAAGTCATTCTGAATTGAGGAAAGCCAGTCGGATGACTAGGAAACGTCTTCAAGAACTACATTTCAAGTCCAGTTGATCTAATTGAATACAAAACAGATATATGTTTTAAAGAGGTTGTTCTGTTTTTAAGGTGGTGCATAGAAAACAAAGTGTTTAGAACAAAAAAAGGTTTGAGTTTAAGAACAAGATTGTTGATTCTGTTGTTGTCTATTGGTGTTTAATATGGACAGTTTTGTTGGGCAAATGCAATGTGCATTCCTGCAGCATGTATGGGATCTTGGAGCAGCCACACCAAGGGACCTTTATATGTGTCAGATGTGAGTGAGTTGCCTATTTGGAATCTGAGGTCCAGAATATAAAGGGGAAACTTGCAGCATTGTAGGGTTTGGCAACCTAGGGGGAAATGAGGTAGCTGGCAGGAGCATAAACTGTAGTGTAAAATGGGGCGATGAAATGGGGGCAGAATAAGTTGGTGGAAGGGAAGATAGATTTGTGAAGGGGTACCGGGGAAGTAGGGACGGAAAGGTAGCTAGTTGATTCTAACGGAATTTGCCATTTATGAGTGAAGATTGTGGAGGACGACAGCTTGGAAGTAGCATGTATGGAGGCGGACCATTCCCTTGCGCACCAGGGGAATGCCATCTCTATATACAAGGGAGGGAGAACAGGGGGAGGAAGGATAGGCAGGTGATAGTGGTAGGGGGCATCATTGTAAGAAAGGTAGATAGGGTAATCTGCCGCCAAGACACTAAATGCCGAACATGTGTGTGCCTGCCTGGTGCTAGGGTTCAACTCTGTGGGGGGGAACGTTGTACACAATTATTGGTAGGGGCTGGGAGTGACCAGCGGTCTTGGTTGACATTGGTTCCAAGACAAAGTTAGAGGTGAGGACCAAATGATTTCCAAGAATTAGGGGCCCAGTTACAAGTAAGGACCTTGTGGGTAGAGTTTTTCAGAAATTCTACTCTACTGCCCCCACATACTATTGTATGGAGGCAACGGGAGCGTACGAATATTAATGCGTGGATAAAGAGATGTAAGAGGTGTAAAGAGATGGAGTTTTGTGTTTTTTAGAGACCTGGAATGATTTCGGTTGGCTACAGGCTCTTTAGTAGAGATGGACTACACCTCAATGATGATGGTGCAGCTGTTTTGGGGAGAAGATGGGCTAGGGTTTGGAGGAGATTGTAAACTAGGTATGGGGTTGGAGGGTAAGTGGACTACACATTGGTAGATAGAGGAGTTAGGGATCAGGGCTAATAAGATAATGGAGGGAAGAGATGGGGAGAGGTGAGCATAGAGGAGAAGGAGCCAATAGGTCCAAGTATGAAGTAAATTAATTGGTAATCTCAAAAAGTATGTTTACAAATGCAAAAAGTCTGACTTGAAAGATGGGGGGAAACTAGAACTAATAGCTTTAAAGGAAAGGTATGATGTGATTGGTATAGCATAAACATGGCTAAATGGTTCACATGACTCTGGACAGTAAATATTGAAGCATACTCCTTATTTAGACATGACATAGTTTATAAGAAACGTCAATGTGTAGTTGGTAACCCTCAAATATGGTGATAACTCTCGAATGTACCAAACGGCGCATTTTAGGGTTATGCAGTGCTAAAATCGAGGGCTATAGATTAAAAAATTCGAAAATACCTCAAATGTTGATAGTTAGCAAAAATATGTCTGCGAGTTTGGTAAACTTTAAAAAGCCAGATTTTGTACAAACTATAAATCCGTCTCAAAACTCGGGTTTAAGTTCTAGTAGACCCCCAAATAAATAGTTTTTGAAAGGGAGTCTGTATCTGTCATAGGAAAAGTAGAATTTGAGGTCTCCCCTGTGTCAAAGGGACAGCTCCTTGGTAGTTAAACCCCTGTTAGCAGGGCCATTTCTGGATTCAAGTTTTGTGATCATAAAACATCCCATGGATGACACCAAGAGCTTTAATAAAGTCACAAAAGGTGATAAATATTTTCTTTCTACTTTGTTCACATATTAAAATACTGCAAATTCATGACCAGATTCCAATAGAATCTACTGTGAAGTTGCAGTGTTATGGCCACCTTATTCCCAGTTTTTTTTTTACAGATACTTGATCTCCTGGCACTTGTGTATTTTGCTTAATTAGATGTTAATAAACTGACATGTCCATAATTTGTTGTACAGATTTTACCTACAAAGATCAGTAAACGTTAACAAAAGTATCAAGAGCAACTTGTCCTATATGTACCAGCTCTTCTCAGATATCAAACTGATATAAAGCTTCTGATATTGTGTGTGTGGGTCTTTGAACCTGCAACTAATTGTTTCCATACACAACTGTCTAACAAACTTTCTAATGCATGCTTGAAATTAATTTACGTAATTGAAAATCTGAATGAACATGCCCAAATACAATCTCATGCATTAAGACAATGTAAGGGCTAGGCCAAACTAACGTGTTTAATGTGCAAGCTGATTGCGATTCAATCACGTGTATGAACGCTAGTTCATACACGTGATTGGTGCCTCTGTGCTAAAAATGTGGCCTCAGCCTTGTAACTTTACATTCATTTGAATATGCATTCTTTCTAGACACTGCCACTGACTGGGTGTTATGTTTGTGTGATGTACTTTGTAACGTTTAATACATAAAAGAGAAAATATAAGGAGATCAGACCTGACAGGGGAACTGGAACACAAATAATGTGGAGTTATATCAGTGAACATACAGCAGCTGGTCCAGGAAGCATTTAGCTATTCGTTAACATATTCCCTAAGTCTAGGACTAGGAACACAAAGCTGTCTAGAGTTATATTGCTAGTGAAAAAGAATTAAAGGAGACTAACCCCTAAATTTTAGACCATCATAATGAGAGCATTCTCCTTACCAATAGATTAGATTTACAAGTGTTTGCTAACTGTTCACATCTCCATATTTGTTTCCGGTACAACACTTGAGACATTCATCAAACCCCCTGTGCATGTGCACTTTCTGACTACACCTTTGGATCTCAGTCACCACACACCCTCAGAGGATTCTAAACAGTCTTTTATGTAGCATAATTAAAAGACAACTTACTCCTTCATATGTAATATTTTAGAAAGAATTGCCCCTTTTAAAATATGTTGAGATATTCTACCTTGACCTCTGGAAAATTTCACTTATGCCTACTATGCTCCTGGTTAGAGTTGTATATTTTATTATATATCTTATATATTTGTTCATGCCTGCTTTAGCAAAAAGGCAGCTGGTTGTGAACTTTTGAGCTTGAGCATGCTCAGAGGAGGCAGCTAGATAATTAGCATTAAGCCATTGGCTGTGATCTCAACTGTCAATTTTATGACTGACAGTTACTCTAACTATAACAACCAGGAAGCAGAAACAAGGGTAACAGGACATTGTGCAGGATTTCATCTTAAAACTATTGCAGTTTGGGGTGATTTTCCCTTATATAATCCTTCATAATTTGAGGGGGGGAGTTGCCCCTAACTAAAGAACTCAGTGGGTGGTGTGATCTTCTGAATACATAGGACGTGTAAGAAACATACATCAGTGACTGAAACAGTGGGTGTGTCCATGAGTCTGGAATGCAGCGAAATAAGGCACATCACCAGCATGCAATTAAAATACATTTCTCAATAGCTGCAGCAAAGTTTTGATTAAAAAAAGTCTCTGCCTTCTGATGCAGTGTTCTTTGGAGGCTTTAGATTATTTGTCTTAAAGGTATGAAAGGACCCAAACCTGCTCATTAATACATCACTGATTTGTAAAATGAATTTTAATAGTGCACTATAATTGACAATAAGCTTGCTTTTCATTCAATACTCGTTTGTCCAGTTTAAAAAATAAGGGCTTACATTTATAATATAGAAAAACATGAAACAAGATGTAGTTTAAAATAACCAGTACAAATCAATATGTTTTTTAAAGTAACAAGGCAATTCAGGTTAAAAAAGAGGGGAACATTTCTAACGCTATTATATGCACACAAATTGGCTAAAAATTGTATTATATTTAAAGGGGAAAAACCTATGATAATGTCTCTAGCGTCTCTGAATATTAGGTTTATAGGCTTATAAACTACCCTGTCCTCTGTGACAGGCATGTGTTATAAGCTGTCATAAGCCCCACCCCAAAACAGCTAGTTAGTGAACTGCAACCTCCGTCCATTCCTGTACCTATGGACACCTTAAGGGCAACTATAGTGAAAAAAAAACTTGTCTGTATACAATGTATAGATCACTTAGTATAAGCTGCCTTACTTTCATGTTTCTGTGTGGCTTGTGTTTCTTCACACTGGCAGAAGTTTGTACCAAGCTGTGTAGTCCCCCTCCCCTCTCTGTCTACTCCCCCTCAGCAGTGACGGGCTGTATACAGAGTCCAAGCATTGTCGAGATAGAAAGGACTTTAAATGAAGTGCTGACATCCTGTTGTCCCCTCCCTTCCAGAGCTAGACTGCAAGCAAAGTGTGGAATAAAGTAGCAATATGCTGAAGGAGGGGCAGAGGGGGAGAGAGGAGGACAAGTGGTGCTGAGATTTTACAAGTGAGTTACTGAACTCTGCCTGTTTCTAACTTTGCTAATTGTTATTTACTTTTTACCTAAAGTTTATAATCTCTCCCCCTGCTTAGCTGAGATCATAATCACTGAAGAGAGAGTCAGTGTAACAGCAGCTTGTAGTGAGACCTTCACAAACACAGTGACACTGCTTGTTGTCCTGTTACATTTCAGTTGCTTTAGTCTATATAGTTCATAGATTGCACTGTGTGTCTTGTTTGGTATATAGTCTGTATTACTGTTATAATATATACTGTTAGTGTTCCATTTGAGTCACTGGTTTGTATGTATATAAGATTTTTTTTTGGGGAGGGGCTGTTTTTTATAGTGTGTTATGCTCATATTGCTGGGTTAATGGTTATTGATTGTGTTTAGCACTACAGCATTTGACTATATGTTGCACATGGTACATATAGTGTGGGTGAGAGAGTGTGTGACAGTACTGCAGGGGAGCTTTGGATTGTGTGGGTGTGTGCCTTTGAGTGACAGATGAGGTGTAGCAGCTCCTACAAATCACAGCATATTCAAAGGCTTATATCTCGGGGACTATGTAGAATTTAAAGAACTAAAGGTACCTGGTGGATGGGATGACTTATAGGATACATTAGAAGAAATTAAAAAAAACAATTTTCTCACTATAATGCCCTTTAAGGAGCAGGGGAAAAAATAATTTCAGTTTTTTTTCTAGCTTTAAAAATGATTTAGCAGTTATGGGATGGTGCTTATGATGCAGCTGATTATGCTGTGTTCCAGAATGTGCATGCTCCAACCTTAAAGGACAACTAAAGCCACAGAACAACACTGAACCAGAAGGCAGAACACCTTGATATAAAGCCAGTAATCTGTGTCTTACCTCTCATTTTGATACGGGAGCTGGGAAATGTACCTTAATAACATATGGTTTGTGCTTTACTTCCCAGTATTCTAGTATCACACAGTTGGTTCACGACCATTATGTTCTGCACATGCTCGTCCTTAGCTATGGCAGAAATATTTACAGTTGGTCACACCCATTAATAATCTCTAGCCAATCCTTTTACTGGACAGATAAAGCAAGGAAGCATGTGACTGAGGTCAGGAGGTGTGGTCTGACACTGCACATACACACAGATACTTCATCCAGTTCTTACCAGGCTTACATTTACTTTAATACAATTTACTGGAGTGGGATTTTATAGCTTATTGGTGTTTTTTAGGGGGGTTGTTTTCAGATTCTAGAGTATAAAAAATTGGGTTTACTTCTCCTTTAAACTTGGGGCCAGACCCCAAGTGCTGTTGATGTCACAGCTCACGGTGCTAGCAGGAAAAAAACCCTTTATGCTGCTGTAACTTTGGATAGACTGCAGCTGGAAGCATTTACCTGGAGTCATTTTAAAGGTGGGACAGGACTATGCTTTTTATTTTTATTTTTTTAATAAAGGCAATTTATTAGCACTTTGTAGCAATATCTAAGTAATTACACTTTTGGAGCTCTACATTATTTTTACCCACTTTCAGTGTATTTCACTATTCATAATCCATCCTTCATAGCAATTCATGAATTGTGATAAATGATAGAATATTTTACTTTACTCCAGCACTATGAGAAATATAACACATGCTAGTCATTGCCTGTACAGGGTCAGTATAATTATATATTTTTATCACTCAGTATTGATTAAATACTGTCCATTTCTCATCACCATAAAAGCCAATTAGCTTTCAGCTTGCAAGGTCATAACTCCCTCTGTAACGTATGGTGTGTAATCCCTGATTTCAGGGTAAATGTCAGGCCTGAAGTACAGTTCTATTACAGAGCCTTACTGCCCCACTAATAAACAGCCCATATGAATAATCTTGTCAATACCCTCAATGGATATGTTTGTAAGTTACTGTATATCCATTTGGACACATCCTTTTCCAGCTGAAGTTATTTTTAGCACTTTTGCAGTAAATCTTATAATATGGAACACCATATTATGCAGTTGTATAATGTACATTCTACATAACTGGAGTTGAGTTGTGAGGAACCTCTTATGTTGGTTTTAATGATACCATCATTTTCCTCTGATACTTTTCATCTGATAGGATTTAGTTGCATGAGGCCAATGTTTCCCTAGCTACCAATGTTCACACCACAGATTGATCAGTAAACCTATGCAGGAGATGTAACAAGGGCACATTGCTGGACATTCTCTGTGATGTGGCTGTATTTTATAAGAGGCATGGAAAAAACTATATTATATGTAATGATGAAATATCTTGATCTGCATTCCCCCTGTAAAAAAGGGGACATAAAAACAAAACATTTGATGGATTTAATTTCAGCTATTAATATACTAGGAATGTTTAGGAACTTTAACTTTTACTTTTTATTAAACATTTCAAACAAGTCATTCAGATCCAAATGTGTACAATTTTGGTAATATACGGCTATTCCAAGACAATTCTCAGTACCCCCCCCCATGGATCTCAGACAGTAGTGGGTAAATATATATATATACAGTATAGTTCACTTCTAGTTCACATACTGGATTTCTGCCCCTTTCAGTCCTTTTTGCCTTGGGACCATATTTGTTCAGGTAATAGTAGACATGAAGTGTTTTGAGGTTGAGAATCAGTAAACTAGGAGGATGCACTTTTCTAGGAGCAGCTTCCCCTGTGAAATAATAGAGTTACTCAACTAAACCACTTGCAAGCATGACAATTAATCTCTGCGAATACTGGAGACAGAAGAGGGTGATATGACCTTCTGCTTCAGCCTTGGCTGTAATCCTTATCAGCTGTCCACCCACTGCTGTTTGCTGTGAAGATTCAGTACAATCCTTCTAGCTGCTTTAAAAACACAAAACAAGCTCAACCTGGAGAGATGGGCAAACCTGAATATCTGATCACAAGCTGTTCTTTTATTTATTTATTTTTTTTAAACGGCAGAATAAAGCTCTTCTTTTCTGTATCTATCTGAGGATTGTGGTTACAGAACACAGCAAATCCGCCGATAGCACTGTGATCTAACAGTATGTGTTAGTGGGAATGCCTAAATAGCCACCATGTGTTTCTCTTAAGGTTGCATCCTCCAGAGACTGCTGTACAAGGTCCACTAATTTGCTGCTTGCTGCTGTTAACATTGCTTGTTTCTGGCTGAATAAAAACCACTTTAACAAACCCACTGATTTGTGGTGGGAGAGAAATCCGACTGCAAATTGGAATTATATTCCAGAATACAACCACCAGCCATATGTACCAACTGCCCATGTTCTCTACAATGCATTTTTAATGCTTGACCCTTAGATAGAACTGCAACTATTGAGCAGATGTAATAAAACCTGTTTAGTTCAAGCTGCCAATACCTGGGGGATTATCATCAGCTCAGCTTTCTCTGCTCTGAACTGAATTGTTCTGGTCAATTTAATGTCATTAGCATAACTTGGTTTGTGTCTTTTCTTAACCAATGGGAATGTTGACAGTGGGACACATTTAAATAAAACTGTCTAGATTGGAGGGCAGCTAAGGAGTTTCACAGTCACAGTCACTGTACTACAACAAATTCACAGCACAGATGCTGCAGGCTTTTTGTACATATATTGCAATTTGTATGATCAATTAAGATGATTTATTCTTGCAACTATTTTAGTTACATGTTGCAGACAAACACAACTAATCATATTATTTAATTTCACACGTAGAGAGAAATTCAAGGTACAGTAAATATGGAAAATATGCACAAATGTGTGTGCGCTTTTCCTTGTGTTACCATTCGGCATAGTGTGGCCTAAGCCTGAAGCACACCAAGTAGGCTGCAGCCAATGAGTGTGTTTTTATGTGTGTGTGCATATGTTTGGGGGGTGGTTTGAAAAAGCATTCAAGCTGGCTGGCTATAGGAAATATTTTACTGTCTTTGCTGGAGTATATTTTTACATTCAGAAAGTTCTGCCGATGTGCTAGGGCCATATTGGCAAAACTTTGTTTTATGGTCACTTAAAGTGACACTATACTGAAAAAATTATTTTGCCTCATCTTTATCTGTAATTGAATACATGTAAGTAGCACTTACTCTGATTAGCATGTGTTGCTGCATGCCTTCAATCCAGCACACATTTTGTTTAGGAGAGTATACACTCTCCCTCTTTTAACACTCCCCACTTCCATCCGACCTGATTTTTTTTCCCCACAAACCACACTGTCAAGCCTGCACACAGCATTCCAACTGTCACAAACTCTGTCACCATTCCAACTACAGCAAAACTTCTCACAGAAGAATAGTTTTGAGAGCAAGGAACTTGATTGACATCTGAAATATATGTTTTAGATTGATATCTAAAGAAATAGGGGGCAGATCAACAAAAAAATAATACAGTGGTGTTGGGAAGAATTTTAGTTTCCAGTTATGGTCAATTTACGGTAAAATAACCTATTTTTTCGGTAGATGCCCTTTAAACTGGTTATTGTTGGTAATGCAATTGAAAATTTATGTAATAAACAGTTGCATATTTAAAAAGCTTTGACTAGAGGTGGGACTATTTGCTTCTTTTTAATTTATTCCTTTTTCTTACAAAGAACCATTACCCATGATATAATATTATTATATAACATTATAATATATTATTCAATTTATCAATCTATTATTTGCCACTTTATAGCCAGAAAACTGCATTAAGCAATGTCTGCTTCTCTAACTGATGCTCATCACAATTACTTACCGCAGGTTGTTTATTAAACTTACGTTTACTCACCGCTGTTGGGTTAACGTAGTGAATGATCAACACAGTCAGTAAAGGAATTCTCTATCATTCCTGCCTACCATCATTTCCTTTTTACACACCCTTTTCTGCTAGCTACAGCTGTTTGTAGGTGTCTGTATAGCTTACTAGTAATACAGAGCTATATTTGTTAGGGCAATGAACACCCACTAAGTTCCATTCTTAACTGTAAAATTTTTATTATTTTTATTGATTTATAAAGCACCAACATCTTCCGTGGCGCTTTACAATTACATAGTCATACATTACATACAGGGTAATACGTGTTATACAAAGTCATACTTATTACATACACAGGGAATTCATATATAGGTAAAAGAGTGGGGAGTTTCTTACAGCAATACAGTGATACAATAGGAGAGAGGACCTGCCCAAAGAGCTTACAGACTAGAGGATATGGGGTGAGACATAAGGTGACGGGAATCGGTAGGCTGTAAATAGATTGGCAGTGGAGTGTGAAAGGCGGGTTGGATCATATTGGTAGTAAGAGGGTAATGTTTAGGCCAGATTATATGCTTGCCTAAGAGGTGGGTTTTAAGGTTACGTTTGAAGTGTTAAGGGATGGTGAGTGACGGACAGAGGGAGGAAGGGATTTCCAGAGCAGAGGGGCAGCATGGCAAAGTTCTGAATGTGGGCAGTGGAAGAAGTGACAGTGCAGGGTGTATGAGAGGAGGAGATGGTTTGCGGAGCAGAGGTTGCACCTGGGACAGTATTGCTGGATCAGCTCTGAGATATATGGAGGGGCTGTGAATTATTATATATTTTAAATATGAACACTAGTGGAGCAATTGTTTACTAATACTATGTGTAGAACATGTTACTTTTTAATGTATTTTTTTTACACGTTAACGTTAATACACATCCTTTTGTTGTTATTTTAATGTTGTTTTAGAGGTATCATCAGTTATGACAAATTATGAGAAAATCTCGTACAGTGTTAAGATAATGTCTCTCTATATTTGTTCCCAGTTAAGAACAAGCCTTAGAACAAGGTCAAGTCTATTTCTGCGTGTGATTGCACAATACTCAAGGTAGAATGTATCGCTTGATAATTCATTGCAATGTGAATACATTTTCCATTTCCAGTGATCTTCTTTTATAAACACCAAACAAGTACAATGAAATGGAGAAAATTATGTCTGCAGGAAATTTCAAGAAGAACCTGATTTACTTATGAATACACACTCTGATTTCAAGCAAGTTGTTATATGGAAATGATTCCTGGATCACATATGTAGTAGAGAAGAGACGCTTATCAAAATGAAATGGCTTGTCACAAGATAGAGAGGCGATAGTATTTTTATTTTTCATTTTCCTGATGTTTCAAGCTCATGTTGCAATTTGTGGTCAAAAGATGGCAGTAGAGCTCTTTGAAAAGATGGTTTCCTAAGCATTTCTCTAATTCTTGCTGCTGTCGCTCAGGGATACTTGTAGGTGAGAGAAAAAGTGAGACCTTGATCAAAATCCCATACGCAATAACAGGTTCATAATACTTCCTACCAACTACATGTCTGATTATTTTTTTATCTGCGAATAAAGTTCCACTCTTGATAAAAGAAACCTGCATTTAAACATCACTCACTCCTATGTAAAATCTCTTTGATTTCAAAGCAGAGTGTCGGAAGTTCTTTCATGTATTCTGTATAGAAAATTAGATAAATTTTTGAAGTGAAACAAAGGACTGATAAACTGAGCGCACACCTTTAACATTTAGGGATTTCAACTTGCAGCTGTTTTTGAAGAAAAGAAAGAGCCTGGCAAAATCCTGATATCTTTGGACTCTTAGGGCTAGGCCCACACTAGCGCGTTTTTCGGAGAGGCTGAAAACAATGTTCCCCTGCGCTTGTACGCAATTCGAGAGGCCTGTACACAAAGTTGAAGTGGCGTGCACCATCTCAAATATAAGCCATGTGCGTAGCGCACAAAAAATTCTATTTTGAACTGGCACAGATAATATATCTGCGTTTGCAGCCAACATAAAATTAGAGGGAACATTGGCTGGAAAATGAGTTATACAATAATTGGAGAAGCAGGTTGCAAATGTTACTGTGCTTGGCATCTAGGAAATGCAATGTTCGTCATGATCTTTAGAGCATAAATGTAAATCACATTTTTAAGAATTAAAGGTCGGACCAGCTTGTTTAGAGCAAGTTAAATGTGCAACCAGTATAGGTTCATGTTTGCATTCAAATATTAATATGTTTGACTGTTAGCTTAATTTATTGAGGCAATATAACTAAATTACCAAAAATCTGTATATGAGAATATATATTGCAATAGTTGGTGTTTTTTCTGCATATCTTTAGATCGCAGTGCACTGGATACATAAATGCTTTGTTATGCCTGTTATCACAGGCAAGTATATGGACCCTATCTGATGAATGAGAAATCTCTGCTCCCATGTTTGGTTTCATAAATTGTTCTTTAATTTAAAAACAAACTCTGCCACTTTATTCAATCCGCACTACGTGAGAGAATGACTGATATGAGCATTAACATGAAATGTTTGGTGTGAAGCAAATTCAGCACATCCCCCTATTTTATGCATCTGGCATTACTTGTATTTTTCATCTCAGTAGGCTCATTGCACAGAAATAAAAGAAAATCCCATGGAAGTAATATGCTGTATATATATCTATATGTATATACATACATCAACAGACTCCTCGTGCACTCCTCCTTGGTAGATTGCCTGGGTGCCTAACAGGAAAAACCACATATACCTCCAGACCCAGGGCACTCACGGGACTTCAAACAGCCATTCAGTTAAAAAGTGTCAGCAGACAAGCAATCTACGCGTTTCAGCCATTTCTCGCTTTACTCGCACCATCTTAAAGATGGGGCAGGATCCTGGCATTTACTTGTATATTTTTCTCAGGCACAGAATAAAGAAAACCAGAAGAACACACATCTAACACACATCTATCCACATCAACTATCTCTACATCTATCTACATCTATCTAATCATACATCATCACTATCTATCATCACCCAACACACACACACTAACATCTATCTACTACACAACCCATCTATCTACTATCTACAACATCTACACTCACATCACATCACACATCACCATCTACACATCTATCATCACACATCACACTACACACACACACATTCATCATCTACACACATCACACACACCACATCACACATCACACTATCTATCACTACATCATCACACACCACATCTACATCCATATCTACACATCTACACTAACACACACTATCTACATCATCACATCACATCATCACACTACACTATCACACACACACACAACTACACTACAACATCCAAACTACTCACACAACTACATCTACACTACATAGCACATCAGCTATATATCTAAAGCTATCATCTATCTCCTATATCTATCCTATCTATCTATCTATCTATCTATCTACTTATCTATCTATCTATTCTATCGATCTATCTATCTATCTATCTCTATATCTATCTATCTATCTATCTATCTATCTATCTATCTATCTATCTATCTATCTGTCTATCTACTGTCTATCTATCCTGTAATCAATCTTATCTCATTAACAAAGATTTACACAGTATTCATTAGTTGTTTATCACTTCCACAATTGAAGCAACTAGTGGCATTAGAAATAGATTTAATTGTTTGCAGGATTTGTAACCTCCTGATACCAGATGAATCTCCCAATTCACGTCAGCTCAGTTATTTCATATGTGACCCTCTGGATCCCTGTGTATTCTTTTAGCCCGAACCCTGATCTAACACCACCTGCTTCACCTATAGGCAAGCTCCCGCTTTCCCGGAGCTTGAAACACCTCACCGGGATTGGTTGCCCCCTGCACCTGGAGTGTGGAGAACTTGAGGCAAGGCTAAGAATACACAAAGAAACCTGACCTGTGCCTGCATTTGACTAAGCTGTACCTTGTCTTGTTGATTGACTGATTCTCTATTACTGATCTTTGGCTCCGTCCCTGACCCCGGAGTGCAACAGGTGGACAGAGCACAACCAGCTCAGAGCTGTAAAGTAGCGTGGTACCAAACCAGAAAAAGGGACAGAGCCAAAGGTCGGTAACAGCGAATCAGACGAGTCATGATAAAGCATAGTCAAATGCAGGCACAGGTCAGGACAGGCGGTGAACAATCGTAAATGGTAAACAGACACGAGGCAATAACCATGTTAGCAAACCCAGAACATACCACAAGCAAGGTTTAAACTATAGACTATAACGGGAAGACAGGGAGTAATAAAGGAAGACCAGAATAATGAGAACACCAGAATAAGAAAGACCAGGACCAGATTGAATAACCTATATTCGAATTTGGTGCCTGAAGCACAATAGGAAGGATCTAGCCGAACACACAAGCTTTAGAATGAATGATCAGGATAAAGAGAATGGTTCATGCATGTATTACGAAAAGCCACAAGAGGAGCCAGAGGGAATGGCAAGAGACCCGGAGGTACAGTACGGAACAACGGGGACTGACACCAAATGTTCTCTTATGTTGCTATCATTCAGTGTTTATGGGGTAGAGCAGGATAGTCGGTTGTTTTCTTGCTGATGTTGAATTGCAGTTCTAAGTATTGCCAAAATGTTAAGGGCTGTCCTAGAATTCTGGGATTTGTATCCATAACAGATAGATGCAGTTTCCAACTTGATTTTTTACAGCAATGTTTGTAATTCTTTGAACATTTTTATTATGATTCTGGACATCTAATTAATACATTCCCCCTTGTTACTAATGTGTTCTTATTAGGTCAGTATTTTATTCTAGTTACAGTGATGGATAAACAAACTGGTGAATGATACTCGTCTTCTGTCAAGTCATCTTAGATTCATCCCTAGACAATGCAGTTCAAGAGAAAACCTTCTGTTTTTGCATTGATTGATCCAGAAGAACAGCAGCCATAGAAATTGGGGCTGTAAATATTCCCTGCTGAGCAACTTACTATATATATATTTTTTTTGTAAACTTGTTTTAGGTCACAGATTTAACACTGCAAACATCTTCTATGTGAAAAAAAAATCGATTCCCAATGGAAATCTGACAGCAAACTCTGAATTGTACAGAGAAAGACAGGCTGTACCTATTGTTGGAGAAAAAATTCTGAACGCGGTCTGGATAGGAAATGTGTTTTGTACGGACTGTATTTTTAGTATTTATTTTGCCCCAATTTTTGATTGTTTTACACTGCATGTATATGTTGCACACAACATTTCTGTAAGCATTTAAGGCTAATGTGGAACTTTGATTTGTGTTTAGAAACTCCCAGTCCAGCATAAGCCAAAATGCTGCCCCCCCCTTGCCGCGCTTCCGGAAGGGTGTGGTTTTATAATTGAAAGTGGGTGATTTTTTTTTCCGGAAATGGGGTGTGAAACACAACTGACTGGTAAATAATGCCCACAATTACTGATAAATGATGCCCACAGTGACTGGCTTAGATGCCCACAGTGACTGGTAAATGATTTTTGATCTGCAGGGCTGACAAACATTGATTTTGATCATTTTAATTGCCAGTCAGAAGGGAGGGGGAGGATTCATAGCTGCATTCTGTGTACAATGAAAGTCACAGCTTCCCTGCTATTTAAAGTGACAGTACCTCCCGAAAATGTATGTTTTTTTACAAACAGTATTTTTGGGGGCCCTGGCATCTGAGCACCAGGACATAGGAATATCATGTGCCCCAACATGATGCTGGGGGGAATTTTTTTTTTCTGGCATCAAAACTGCTGCCTCCCTACAGGGTGCTGCTCTGTAATGTGTTTCACCTTGCCTCATTAGAGAGGCAGCCCTGAGCACAGAGCCGCACTTCCTGTTTTTGCTCGGAACAGGAATAGGGGTTAGTCCCAGGAGATGAGGGACCGAGTTAGGAAAGTCACATTAGGGGCATTTTAGACATTTATGGATATTGCGAAACCTGGGGGGGGGGGGGGGGTTATGTACATATATATATTTTTTTTTACAGTTTCTGGCCAGTAGTTCAGTTAAAATATGTTAGGTTACCAAGGGGAAGATGTGCTTTTTGCAGATTGTGTGTTACCATAGACCAGGTCACAGACACTATTGGACTGGACCTAATGAGCTGAAATTTAGGTTAGTATTTCTCTTTAACTAAATCCCAGGGGTGAGCACTGATTGGTTAAGGTCCCCACTCTGGGGACATTTATGGGGGAGATCGAGGATGGGA
This sequence comes from Hymenochirus boettgeri, assembly GCA_019447015.1. Taxonomy (NCBI): domain Eukaryota; kingdom Metazoa; phylum Chordata; class Amphibia; order Anura; family Pipidae; genus Hymenochirus; species Hymenochirus boettgeri. The sequence continues at coordinate 103,452,234 of CM033469.1, read as the reverse complement.
TGAATGAGTTGTCCTTTTAGGTTGAACTTCTGCTTTACTCTTTTCATTTCTGAAAATTCCTCATTTTCTGATAAAGCACTAGAACAAACACAAGGCGATCGTTACAATGTCTTATCTGCTTACTGATCCACATATGAAGCTGTGATTTAGAGGCCTGCTGTATGCTACATCTTCTACATAACGATTTCCAAGGGGGCCTGTGTGTTTTTCAACATGAAAATCACTGCAGATTGCAGTAAATAAGGTGCTATACAATCTTAAGACCCCTTGAGCACATAAGCATCCCATCAGCATCACCATTATAATCTTAATTTAGAAATATGAAATACCACAAAGTGGTACAAAATAGATTTAGGGCCTTAGAAAAAGTTTAACTTCTTAAAATACAGTATACAGCATATGTGTTTATTTACTGCAAAATGGGAAATCCAAATTGTCAGACTGATTCCAGAGACAAACTAGATCTAGCAGATCGGAATGACATGTTTTCATCCGGTTTAGGGATGGACAGTAGTTCTGTGCCAAACCTGGTTTCGGGGTGAAACTTCATGGTTTGTGAATTAAATTTTAATGGTGGAAAGAACCCCCCAAAACTAGAATCCATTCTATTACCCAACATGTGATGCTCCTTTGATGTTTTACACACTGAGAGCTGTAGCCTTCTGGTAGTTCATAAAAACATGAATCATAGTCTATACATGACTAACCAAATATTAGTTTTACCTAAAATCTTGAAACATAGTTTGAAAGGCAAAACATACACCACCACATGTAGTGATGGACCCGAACCTGATTTCAGACAAACTCGAACTATCCGAACTCTATCCAAACTAGTTAAGGTTTGAACTAGTTCAGGTTTTCCGAACTCGCGGAGTTATTTCTGATAATTATTGAAAAATTTGGCAATTATCAAAATCTCAAATCGTCCGGTAACCCTCAAATGATCGAATTTGGTAGCCCTCGAATGTATCCTTAAATTTCAGTAACCCTTGAATGTATCTTTCAATTTCAGTAACCCTCGAATGTATCCTTTGATTCCAGTAACCCTCGATATATCATTCAGTAACCTTTGAATGAATCCTTTGATTTCAGTGACCCTCAAATGTATCCTTCAATTTCGGTAACCCTCAAATGTATTGTACGGTAACCCTTGAATGTAGCGGCCGATTTTGGTAACCCTAGAATGTAGCAGCCGATTTCAGTAACCCTGAATGTAGGGTCCAGTTTCAGTAACCCTCGAATGTAGGGGCCAGTTTCAGTAACACTCAATGTAGGGGCCAGTTTTCAGTAACACTCGAATGTAGGGGCCAGTTTCAGTAACCCTTGAATGTAGGGGCCAGTTTCAGTAACCTTCGAATGTAGGGGCCAGTTTCAGTAACCCTCGAATGTAGGGCCAGTTTCAGTAACACTCAAATGTAGCAGTCGATTTCGGTAACCCTCAAATGTAGTGGCTGATTTCAATAATCCTCAAATGTATCGTTTGGTAACACTCGAATTGGATATAACCTTCAAATGTAGCATGCAGAAACCCGACAATTGCCCAATCATGGGGGAAATTAGTTTTTAAACATGCTTTGGTGATATATACATGTTCCCCAGACCACGTGCCACAGCCATTTACAGTAAGTTATTTTTAATTTATACAAAGTTTTCAAACTATTTCCTCCCATTGATCTTAATGGTTTCATTTCTGAACTTCCAAACTTTTACTGAAGTTCAGAAAAGAACCGAACTTAAGGATATTGTCCATCTCTAACCACATAAATGAGAGCAGACTTACAATGGAGAATTTGCTAATTATTTGCTGATTTCCCTTTTCCATAAAGTAGCTATAGAAAGAGATGGATTCTAAACAATGACCTAAGTATCTAATCACTCACACTTAACCATCCCAAGGCAAAACTGTGTTCAGGGCCAAGCAGCAGTAAACAATACAAATGATCTGCTTTAATGTTAAATCTGTCAATACTGAACGTGATACAAAAATGTTGACATTTTTAAGATTAATATTCAACAATGTATTTAGTATTGGGATTAAGTGCTGCAAAACAGAAAAAGAGCCACACAAAATGGCCTATTTGATGTTCTCCTGACTAAGGACATTCCAAACAACTCATTGTGGCTGAACTGATTTCAAACTCACTGCATTTCATTTTCTTCTCCACTGCGTAAAAGGGTTTGTTGCATAATAACCAGTACTGACCGTTATTGTGATGAGGTCTCCAAAGACTGAAAGAGATAACAGGAGAGATGTTGTGCCCCAGTAAAGCAGTCAAAAGGAAATAATATCATTCTCAGAAGATTGAAGAAGCCTTTTAAATGGGAATTATATTAACCAGCTTTGGATTTAAGAAACATGTTTAGCATGTTTTTTTCTTATTACAGAAAACAAAGGCAATCCTGCATTATTTTATAATAGATATTGACATAAAGTAGAGTAGATCCAGGGATATTTCTGATTGCCACTTGGAGTTAGGAAAGATTTTTTTCTTCTAACTCTGGTGGGTTTTTTCGCCTTCCTCTGGATCTACAGTTTGGCAGGAAATGTGTGGTATTGCTAGATGGGTTGGACTGGATGGACTCTTCATCCAGCCTAAAATACTATACTATGCTATACTGTTGGAAGCATTGTTTCGTTAGAGTTACAGATGAATTGTCATAGAAACTATGATTAGGAATGAAAATAAATGAAAAGATGCTTGTGAAGGTTCTCATTCATCCAGGTCATGGTATATCTGTTGTATTCAATTAGATCAACTGGACTTGAAGTTTAGTTCTTGAAGACGTTTCGCTAGTCATCCGACTGGCTTTCTCAATTCAGAATGACAAGAATCTGTGGCAATTATGTACCCTGGAAAATACCAATTAGCATATCACAGCCAGGTGTTAAGGGCGTGATTAGATAGTGGCTAAGAGGTGTTATAGGAACGCCCAGAGTAAAGGACATACCTTTGAAGATTGTAATGTTAACATATTGGCAAAGGAACGTGACTGGTTCAAGAGAGGTGTTAAGGAGGCCATTTATGTGAAAATAAAGAAACCAAGCCTAAATAGAGGTGGGGGGGTTCGACACCATCTGTCTGCCATGTAAAATGCTGTTTTGACACCTTACTCTGGCGTTCCTATAACACCTCTTAGCCACTATCTAATCACCCCTTAACACCTGGCTGTGACAGCTAATTGGGATTTTCCAGGGTACATAACTGCCACAGATTTGTACAAGTCATCTGAATTGAGAAAGCCAGTCGGATACTAGCGAAACGTCTTCAAGAACAAACTTCAAGTCCAGTTGATCTAATTGAATACAACAGATATAACATGAAAAGATCTATATAAGCAGAGATGTCATTAGGAGGGTCCAGCATAGGCTGAAAGTGCCAGGCCCCCTCCCAATCACAATTACTGTGCGGTGACATCACACATTATAATATAACAACCACAGCACTATATGAACTGAATGGGGAAGACCAGAGCCCCCTATGCTAGTGATAAAAGAACAGTGCACACCCACATTTTCTTGCACAGCTGGAGCTACTGGATTATCTCTATACATCCTTTAAAGGATAACTGTATTGCCTCAATGCATTTTTTTTTTAAACTGCTTTCAAAAGAGTAAAGGTATGCAGCCCTCCCTATATGTTTTTTTTACTGATTTCGAGCTTCTCTCAATTAGCCACACTGTAAAGGGGGTGTAACAATTGTGTCTGCCTGTAACTGTCACTCAAAAAAACACTACTCCACCCATCCTTGATCAGCTTAATTATGTAGGCTGTATCCTAGCAAGCAAACAGTTTGTTTGACTGGCAGAGGAGGAGGAGAGAGGTTGTAACAGACATTCTCATCAGCCAATGACAAGTGATATGTTAATCATGGCCCTGAGCTGTCTAGGAGGCGGGCTTTTAGCACTCATCTTTGCTGTGTGATATCTAAGAGAAGACAGCACGGTTGTAAATGAGAGTAAGCGATTTCAGCTGCAGGAAGTGTGGACATGTAATGGGAGAGATGTTGTTTTTTGGGGTATTGTTGTCCTTTAATAGTTTAGGGTGGTTTTCAATTTATAAATTGTACAAGGGTGCAAAACTCTGGCTATCTGATGTAATATGGGGTTAACATGGGTTTTACACTTAGGGGCATATAAGGGGCGAAAATAGCGCCCAAAAATAAATGCCGCACATCGCGACCGTGAAAATAGTGCTTTGCCGTATTTATAATGGCAAACGCCATTGCTGCGATGCCCTGCAGTAATTTTAAGTCCCTTCACGGTGATACTGCACTTAGTGCATTAAGCTAAATACAATATCGCCGCGAAGGGACTTAAAAATCCCCTCCCGGCGCCTCCACTACAGGGGCGGGGCATATGCCCACCCCGTCCTCGGCCTTTTGGGGCTTAAGGGGTCCCACAGCTCGAACCAGGACCCCCTCCCCGGCCCTTGTAAGAGCCCTTGCGGCACTGAGAAGTGCCTTTGGCGGGGTCCCGCAGCCCGAACCGGGACCCCAGTGAGTGGCTCTTAAAAGAGCCCTTGGGCGGCATCTTCTTTCATCCAGTCCCAGCGACACCAGCTCCGCTGAGGCCGCCGACCCCCAAGAGGTACCCCTGCGGCCGCCGGCGACCTCAATGAGGCTGTTATTGCCGGCGTCTTGATCCGTCGCAACGTCTTCGGGCTGGTGACACCAACCCCACTGAGGTCGCAGATGCCAGGCAGGCTCACTGCGGCCGCCAGTGAGCCCCCTTGCTTCTTTCTTCAGCCATCTACTGCGATGTTCCGCGGCAGAGTGCACCTCTTTATATAGGTTTGCAGAAAACCCTAATCCATTTCTGATTGGTCAATTTTTTAATGCTTGGTTTACATGCTTTACATTAACCAATCAAATTTCATTAAAGTTTGAACTGTAACTGTTCACATAACCGCGAAAAGTTAACGCTTCGTTAACTTTTCGCGCCTGTTTACCGCCCATTTATAAATCATGGAAAACGCGATTTTTGCAAAAATGGCGGGAAAAACGGCCCCGAAAAGTTATCGAACCTTAATAAATATGCCCCTTAGTTTAGGGCACCCATTACTATTCCCCATTTGTTCATTTTACCCTACCTTGTAGTGCAAAGCTTAACAGAGGATTGTATACTACTGCAAAGCCATGCATATTACTTTTCTACAATCCAGCGATGCAATACGGGACCTAATTGCATTTAGGATTGCAGAAGGGTAAGACGGGGGTAGATCTATGATATCGAATTTCCCCCATATTTCATATCTCACCATAATCTTAGTTTATAAACTTCACAATAAGGCATTTATAAACTTCTTCCCCCTGCTAATAACCCACTAAATATAATCCCTGCTTATAAATAGGGTATACTACACAAAAGTATAGAATAGTATACTCTATACATTATATCCTAATAAAAGATGTAAAGCTATGTAATCAGTTAAAATCAGTGCCTAGATATGTTATCTAATATCATATTAGAAGTCACCTTCAGTTCTATGAACCGTATTAAGGCAGTCAGCAGGAATTTGCAAGATTAAGATTAAAGGGCATGTCCACCCCCAAAACTAAAATTTAACCCACTATTGGCCCCACTGTGTAGTGTAATAAAATCCTTACCTTACATCCCAGCTCCAAATGGTTCTCCTGTAATGTCCCCCCAAAGTTAAAAAAACTGGCCACCAAGGAAATTGTTTCTGCTTCTGAACTGTCCTCTCAGAGGTTTTTGGCTTGCTCAGAGCAGCCCTTCACTCCCCCCTTCCTCTCTCCCTCCCATGTGGCTCTTCCTCTCCCTAGTGTAAATCCCCTTAGGCAGATATTAGAACTAGTTCCCCCAGCCCCAACCGCTATAATATATTTTCCAGAGACTCCCCCGATCTTTACTTACCTACCCTCTCTCCTCTGGCGTTCTGAACTGCCGGCAGCCGCATCCGTGATTGGCTGCCTCTTAGCCAATCACAGACGCGGCTGCCCGTCCGGCCCCCTGCTTGCAGTTCTATACAAGCAGAAGGCCGGGCATTGCGGCGGAGGAGAGAGTGAAGGTAGGTAACGATCGGTGGACTTTCTGAAAAAATATTATAGTGGTTGGGGCTGGGAGAACTAGCACTACTATCTGCCAAAAGTTAGGAAAAGGGGTAGGCATGCCCTTTAAATAATCTTGCTGTGATATCAAAAAAATTCTATAAATCAAAATGCTAGTCAATTTAATGGGGCTGAGTAGGATTTGGTTGATTCTAGGCTTAAGGTGCAAAGAAGGTGGTGCATAATGTGTATGCAAGGCAATTTCACCCCGACAATCATGCCGCATATGGGCGTTTGTTGGGCTAAACAGATGTTCAACCATACACAGCATGATTGTCAGCTGAAACGGATCGAACCCGCAATCGCACATGTGTATGTGCGTTTAGACTATGTTTGTAAACACATTTTACCTCATTTTATTCAGAAACATTTTATAGGTTTATAGCAAACACACCTGAGGATTTGTAATTGGCTAAACCAAAAGTTTCCCTTGAGTTGGTCTTTGCATTCTAACTTTAATTGATCTTATTTGTTATGCAGTTGGATTATCAACATTGCCTCTGATGAATTAGCAAATGTTTTATTAAAGAATACAGCACTTACCACTGAGGATTAGTAAACTATGCAATTACGGCGAGGTGATACACTTGTTTTGCATAATTCTACCAGATTAAAATTTAGAAATCCACAACCTGATTTTTAAGAATGACCTATTGAACAGAACATACTTTACATGGTCAGGGACAGTTGCCCTATAAAGTGAAAACGTACAGCCATACTGGTTATTTGCTTTCTAGCTATTTAGCCCTCCTTAGGTGGAATTTATATAATTGATAGTTGATGCAAGGACTTGGGAGGTTATACTTTGAAAACAAAAGGGCCATTTACAACCTTTCCAAAGGTGTGTACGATAAGGGATAATGCGCCCCTTACAGTGTAATATAAGGATATTACATCTCCGTGGAGTTCCCTGACCATATAAAAGCACAAGGCCACAGTCCAAGGGGACTCTGAGGGGATTTAAAGGAACACTAAATCCACTAAATCCAAAAATAACTATTTGCCATTCGTTTCTAATATTCACAGGGAGGTGAGAACGCTTATTCTCACCTCCCTGTGAATAATAGGACGCTCGGGGGATCTGGAACTTACATTACTCGCTGCGCCACTCACAGCCGCTCCTTCACTGACAGCTGTTCTCTCCCGATCGCACGCCCTATCTTTTGTATTGGCGGCGGTAAGGTAAGTTCCAGGTCCCCCGAGCATCCTATTATTCACATGGAGGGGAGAATAAGCGTTCTCACCTCCCTGTGAATAATAGAAACGAATGGCAAATATTAATTTTTCTGGCTTTAGGGGAGTTTAGTGTCCCTTTAATATTCTTATCTTATAATGTGAAGGGGTATACTATTATTTATAAAACATACCATAATATTTATATATTTCATTTATTGTCTTAAGGCAGGTTACAGCTTTCAAAAACGGTTATGTCTTCAGTGTCTTCAGTACCATTTCAATGATGTCCTTTTAAAAGTAATTAAGTAGAAGAAAATAGCTGTGATTTACTTTCTTTAACCAGGATTAATCCTATATAAAAAAAAAAAATAATAATAAAATAAATATATATATATATATAAAAATCAGTAAATGTTTTAGCCTCCTCTCTCTTTGCTCACTGCATCATGCAGGTAAAACTATAAGTTTACTATCAGAGTTACTTTTATAATTATTTTAACATTTTTAAAATCATTATGGGGATGGAACAGTGGATGGCCAGAAGGGTATGGGAGCTGCAGTGAAATATTTTCTTATAATAGCTGAGTAATTATAATATGAAAATATTCCACTGCTGCTCCCATTATAATTTGAGCCTCTTATGTATTATATAGTGAATAATTTACCCCCTTCTGTAAATCATAGGATATTAGAAGTCACAGAGGAACCATTAAAGCACAAGACCACAGACCGAGTGCAAAAAACTCTGTTCCACTGCAGCTCCCAATAATATCCAAATTAAATTATTGTAGGGGGTACATTATTCATTATAATTCACCCCCACCAATGGCTCTGTATATACAAAATCTGCACCTGATCTGTGACTGTAACACAACCACCCCCCTGACATAAACTGACAGTAAGATGGCTCCATTGGTATACTAATCAATCAGATTCTTTCTAAAATAATCTGATTGTAACCAATTCTGATTGGTTAGAATACCAATCAGATTCTTTCTGCAAGAAAATAATCCAAGAATTGGTTACAATTATATTCTTTCAGAAAAATTTTATTGGTATGCTTTCTGTAAGAATCTAATTGTAACCAATTAGAATTGGAAAATAATCTGATTGGCTGGTATACCAATCAAATTTTTTCTGAAAGAATCTGATTATATCCAATCAGGATTGGTTACAATCAGATTCTTTCAGAAACAATGTGATTGGTATACTAACCAATCAGAATCTTTCTGAAAGAATCTGGTTGTAACCACTTCTGATTAGAAAAAAATTTGTTTGGATAGTATACAAATCAGATTCTTTTTGAATGAATCTGATTGTATCCAATCAGAATTGGTTACAGTCAGATTCTTTCCGAAATAATCTGATTAGTATGCTTTCTGGAAGAATCTGATTGTAACTAATGAGAATTGGTAAAGCTGGGTACACACAGTACAGATTAGTGAAAGAATCTGTCACCTTTCAAAGATCTGCATACACACAGTCCCGAGCGTTCTCCCTATACATATCATAGGGAGAATGCTCGGGACTGTGTGTTTCCCTTGGCCGCGGCAGACTTGTCTATATGGAGTCTAGCATGGCCAATGGAAATTTTTGGTCTTTCCCGAATGAGCATTCGGCGACACGCTCGTTCGGGAAAACGAAGGTAAACACAGTAACGATAAAGCCCAGATACCTTTATTGTTACTGTGTGTACCCATCTTTAGAATCAGATTCTTTCAGAAATAATCTGATAGGTATACTAACCAATCAGATCCATTGTGAAAGAATCTGATTCTAACCAATTCTGATTGGAAACAGTGGCATAGCTAGAAACCGCAGGGCCCCATAGCAAGGTTTTCAGATGGGGCCCCTCAACCCCCCCAAAAAAACAGTTTGGTGCAGTTCAACCCAACCTGGGCAGGTTTTTTAAAAGGCATGTCCACCCTCCCAGATCCCAGAGCCTATTTCCTTGTCAGATACTGTATCATTTTTACAAAATTTTTGAAAATTCCTGAAAATTAGAAAATAAACAAAATTTCTTGAATTTTCGAAAATTTTCGAACGTGGCTCAAAAAAATCTGCCAAGCTGAATTTCACATAATCCATGGTTCGCAGGTTGCAGAAATCCGCCGTGGAACTATGTTCGGATTCCTGATCTGTTCTATCTCTATTCACCAACAGAACACATCAGAGGACACGCGACATCCCTTAAAGGGTATGTCCACCGTATTTAACTTTTATGTTTCCAGTTTAACTGAAGGACAGGAGGTAAATGCATATGTCTTACCCCTGTCCTTCAGTAAAACTTACAGGAGACCAGAAGAACTTACCCACGTATTGCTCCAGCGCTGGCCTCACTGACAGTCTCCGCCGCGTCCACGCTCCTATGCACTGTGTGCGCACGCGCACACAATGCAAAGGACTGTGGATCCGTCGGGGAATGTCAGTGTAGTCGGAGGCTGTCAGCAGCGCTGGATCATTACGCGGTAAGTTTCTTCTGGTCTCCTGTAAGTTTTACTGAAGGACAGGAGGTAAGATATATCGCATTTACCTCCTGTCCTTCAGGTAAACTGGAAACATAAATGTTAAAATAACGGTGGACATACCCTTTAAGACTGGAAAAAAATAAGTTTAGTCTTCAAGTTCAAAAGGGTTTTTCACTGGGAGAACGGTGAAACTATGGACGTGGTGATGGCAGGTTTATTGGTCAGTTTAAAAAAAAAGCTGGATGAGTTTCTAAAAAGAAGGAATGTTGCATGTTACTGGTATTGATACATAAAATAGAGTTGATCCAGGGATATTTCCGTTATTTTCATTACCATCTGGGATAAAGGGTCGATATCGCAAATTCTATAAGCATTTTGTAGCCCAACATGTTTTTCATTTTAGTTCCCCTTAAATTAAGTTTTATATATTTGTAAGAATATTTGTATGTATATTGTTGTATGTATATTGTCCAGCAATGATCAAATGGCGCCTGTTGTTAATTTATCGTTATATAGTATTATATATAGGATTATCCATCCTATCACTGTTACAGGAGTTTGTTGCATAGTAGAACTCAGATATATGAACTAAATTTATATAAACATAAACTTTCCTGTATAATAAACAGTTAAAGTATGAAAATCTAAACGCTTTGATGTGAGGCAACTTCTGGGACTACATTTGCCTCCTGTTTTCCCTGGGGCACTAACTAAGCTGGATAATTTTTGCTGTCCATCCATGCCATATGTAAATTAAGTAGCAATTATTATTTAGCAGGTAATTAAGTCTGTGACTTGGTTTAAACAAGAATATGCTAAAAGCCTGCCCAGATTTAAGGCTCTGAAGACTGCTTGGCACACCTGAATTACTTATTAGGCACACATAGGACGATATCTGATTCTTAATTAGCTTTCTGTTCTTCTTTTCATAATAATTTCCATTGGGTTAAATCACATTTAGGTAGGACCTGGAAGGTAAGAGGAGTGCATAGGTAAGTATTGTAAGCAGAGCTAAGATTAGACTAAAATGGGGCCCTGCAGTTCAGGATACCCATGTCCAATGTGCAGCTGTCAGTTCATTATCTACTTATTGAAAAAGGATTTCATCGCACCCCACAAAACCATTATGACTGAAATCACAGGCTGGCAATATGCTTACAAACCTCTCTTCTTTTTCAAAGTGCTATAAACTATACCTATCACCAATTATAAGTATCTTCCTAAAATCAGTTATAGCTATAAATGGTTTCACCAGGCCTGACTACATTTAAATCATCCTTAATAAGCCACTTGTGCATGCCGTCCATAAATAGCTGCTGTGTTTATAGACACCGCATACCTAGTAATCTGTACTGATCCACAGATCTGAGAGCTGAAATGAGCTATAGGTGAGAATTCCGGAACAAGCAGGCAATATTAGAAAAAAATCTTTCAATGTAAGCATTAGGCTGCTTTATGTTTTGGAACATAGAACTCAAATCTGTATTCTGTTTGAAAATAAAAAAATTGTGCTAATTTGAAAGGGGGAAGAATGTAAGGTATAGAAATATGGTGACCAGCATGGTGCTAAGGTGGGTAGCATTATATATGTTGATTGTGCTGTTGTGCGTTGTATTTAGGGTAGATGCCACAATTTGTAAGAGAATAATGAGGGCTCCAGTCCCTGTCTGGCAACCTCCTAAAGTACAGGGGATTTAAGTCCCTCCCACCTGTCCCCGTCTTTTATTGTCAGTCCATAGTGTGGCCACAGCCTAAATGCTAAGAAAAAAAAAGCATCAGCAGTTAATTGTCGTCAGCTTCATTAATGGCTAAACGGAAACATGCAGTATGAATGGAAAAAGCAGCGTGGGAGCTCAATCCCTGCGTATCAAAAAAGCTGCAAGGACAAGTGTTATAGAATCTACACTTTATTCATATAGATTAAAACCAAATATATAAAAAAGGGGCCAGCAGGCAACCCTGAAGTCCAAAAAGGTACAATAATCGTGTTACAGCGCTTATCTATATACAGTAAAAGCTCTGCATTTGCCAAAAAAAACCCCCAGAGGCTCCTGTTCTTTGTTAGGAAGAGGGATGATCTCTGTGCTGTTATATGGTTGTCTGTCAGCTTCTGGGAAGCAAGGCTGCAACTTCCTTGTTTTGAGCTGTTGAGCACTTATAGAGCATGTGAAGTGTACTGAGCAGTGGCTTCGTTATGTTATTCAGGGCACTGGATCCTTGGCAAAGTGCCCCTAATTTTGTAACAGAATCTACCTCCTTGAAATGCCCCAAATCTGTTTTCGGCCTTATCCCAGCAGTACTCCACGGCAGCGCGATGATGTCACAATGCAGTTGCACAGGGTGTTTCCTCTTCAACAGTATAAGCGGAAGGAACAGTTGTGTTGGGCTGGGCTGATACTGGTGTGGGGATGCTGGTGTGGTGATCCTTGTGGACAGAGCATTTGGAAAAGCCTGCAAACAGAACTGATAGTTGTAGGTTGCTAAGCTACATTACCAAACGCTGCCACACTGCCTACCCTCTTAAAGTAAATGTATTGCACTGCACATGGGGTAGGTAATAGCCTACCCCAGTATGTGGTGAAATTGGCAGTTTGCTACCAGTATCTGATAAAATTTCCATTTTCTGCCAGTATGTAATGAAATTGCCAGTTTGCTACCAGTATACAATGAAATTGCCAGTTTGTTACCAGTATGTGATAAAATTTCCATTTGCTGCCAGTATACAATGAAATTGCCAGTGTGCTATCAGTAGGTGATGGAATGCTCCAATGTGCCCCTGATCTTCTTAGAAACTAGAATTACAGTTAGTTGGGTTTCACCCAGTTAAGGTGGACCCCTAGTTCCCAGAGGTTAATTTCATAAATCACCCAGCAGCCACAGCAAAGGGAGAGGTGAAAGGTGAGGAACAGCTTAGGGCTGTTAATATCATAGAATCCAGGAAGGGTGGTCCTGGTTTTGTCTGTGTGTATGTTTGCTCATGTTTATTTATATGGCACTTAGAGACTGCATAATGTTGTAATACAAAGAGAAGTACAAGTGGGACAGAAATATAAATATATACGTAAACGTTTATGTGCAAGGACCCTGCCCCATAGAGCTACAGATACATAAGGAATAGTAGTGCCATTGGCCATATAACACATGACATGGTACAGTCGAGTTGGGTACCTGATAGACCGCCTCCCCATACCCACTCATTACTGGCCTTTCTCCTTGAAATTCCTGCCCACAAATCACACAACAATTTTTTGGGTAATAAAAGGCTGCAGCGTCCTTTACTTTAACTTAATATTATTGTCATCAAATAACAGATATATTATTAATAATTACATGTAATAAACAACATTTAAAAAACAATATTTTACAGTGCAAAATTTTTGTAAACTGGCCTCCAAAACTAAGCCTAGCTATACGCCTCCCCGGCATATACCTTAGTGTGTGGTTGTTGTCCTCCCCACATTATGCCTCCCCTGTCATACCCCCTAGCTATGCCGCACTTGCCCCCCAGACCAGACTTAACCCTGCTCATACCGATCCTGGACCCCGCAAGACCCTGTGGCCAATTCCTGCTACTTCCTCTAACCTAACTTCCGCCTGTCTTACTGAAACAAAAGGGGAGGGGCGCTCCACCATCCTGTCCCCGTCAAGCCTGCACTCCCCAGCAATTGCAGGTACGTTGTTACGTTGGGTCCCAATCCTACACTGATTAGGATTAGTTAGGTTAAATTCTCCTTAAAGAGACAAATAAAATGGAGAGTTAACAAAGGTACATGCTCCCCTTTATAAAGATGGTAAAGTACTAAACAACTAAACAAATCTTAGGCTTTCAGTGTTTTAAGACCCAGAAGCATATTTACCTATGGGGGTGTTCTCAGCTTCTACCGTGAAGTCAATTGAGCTAAATGATGTTGACATTTTTATAGTGATATTTCATTCATATTATTAAATTTATGGATGTGTTCTTTTTGTTTATTTCAGTTCCTATTAGGTAGGCAATATATTTTGAGCTGCGGTTTAAAGACAGGAAGCAGGGAATGGATTGCCACGGTTTAAATGGAACAGGAAGGATCAAGCTGCAGGATGCATAGAAAGGAAGCTGTGTTTTCAGGAGCAGCCAGCTCTCAGCACAAAATGTCAGGGAAGAGACTGAACAAGTAAAATGCTCAATCTCTTGGCAGCCGCAGACACCTGAGAGAAAAGAGACGGCGAGGGGGGGGGCGCAATAAAAGAGCGATAAGGAAATACAGACAGGAATATAGAAAGTATAAAAAAAAAGCAAAAGCTGAAGGAGATCGGAAACAAAGGGCAATAAATATTTTATAAGAAGTCTTTATATGAATTCAATTTAATTTTCTGCTGGAGCTGGAATTTTCATTTAAAGTTATCGACTCTTGGAAAGGGAAAATCGTTACCGTTATAGCTCTTCAACCTTGTTAGGGTAACGGTGATTTAGGGCTGCAATATGCTACATTTAAATATATTTGTGCGGCAAGAATAACTGCATAATTGATAGAGTTATAAAATATAAATAGGCGAGGAAGCCAAAGATGTCATGGTGTATACACGTATGGCTTATTTTAAGTCGTGGCGATCACAGTTTCCTTTATTATATTTGCACAGGCATTTCTTTAGCCTCCTCGATGTTTCTCATTGTGCAGACACCTGATGCTTTTGTCCCCTTCTCACATTATCTTCCTCTCTTTGAGTAATGGAGGAGAACAAAGGGATCTACAAAAAGGAGAGACACGTCTTGTGTTTAACATTTGAATATAGAAGTTCTCAGTAAAATTGTCTTTGTTTACCAGCAGGTTAAATCAGGTACATAGCTATAGTTTGGTGCTTATTTCTATTATTAGGGGTGAATTCCGTTTCTGAGCAGGGTAGTAGCTAGATATCACAGGGCCCCATAGCAAGATTTTAGATGCTCCCCCCCAACTCACCTAAAAAAACAGTTTGGTGCAGTCCAACCTATCCCAGCCAAACTTCAGCCAGATTTAGGCTGAGGCCACACTGTAACGCACATGGAAGCAAGCGCGATCGGCCGGTGATTTGCAATCGGAGCGCATGCAATTGCGCATAAAATGCTGATTGCATTTATGAATCACAACACAGTGCTTCCTAGCCACACTAGTCTGCACTTTTAAAAGTGCGGTCGCTTTAGTGTGGCCTAGCCCTTAAAGGAAATGTGCACCCTCCTAAGAATTTTTTTCCCTCATGTAGTTAAGCCTCACAAACCCTGTTTTCATTTTACTTAAACTATTTAAAGATGCTGTATTCAGGAACCAAAATATAAGAGTGTGCACACGAATCAATTGGAACCGGGACTCCACATAACATAAAACCGCCTTTAATTAAAAGTCACAAGGTCAGTCCAGAGATCACCTGACGCGTTTTGTACCAGGTAGGTACTTAATCATAGATGGAAATAACTGAGTTATTTTTTATGTCCATATACAAACACAAAATCCTATATTTACCAACATGCATGTTTCATGGCCAATTGGCATAATGAAAAGGAATAATTTGCCCCTTACAGTGTATTATATAGTGGAAAATGTACCCCCTACTGTAAATTCTAAGAAGTCACCGAAGAATACTGTGACATTATAAAAGTATGAGACTGCAGGTTCACAGACTCATTACCCTGACAGTATCATTACTGTACCCTTCCCCGCTCAGTTTTCTGTCAGGTTCACTGCAACAATCCATCTCGTAAGTGTTGTTTATATGCCACCCCTCCCTCTCCCCAAAAATGTGTGCAGCTCCTTAGCCACCAGCTCTCCTCCCCCCTTTTTAGTTAATGCAAGTCCGTTCCTGTCTTTATGATGCACCACCCATACTCCTTTGTGCACCACCACAAACATCTTACAAGCCCAGCTATGAGTGAGTATGGTCCTAGGGCAACGTTGTCTACATTCCGGGTTATCACTACATAGTAACTCCCCAATTATAAGGATATGTTACAGTTGTTCCTGCAGGAAACCTTAGATTATAAGGATATTAAGTCACATCAACATGGATTTAGGAGGAATAGCTATTGTCAAACTAACTTGGAGGAAGTAAGTAGAAATTTAGACTCTGGCATAGCAGTAGTTGTAGTTTACTTGGATTTTGCTAAAGCTTTTGATACAGTCCCCTATAGATGACTAATCTATAAGCTAAGGTCTGTTAGTCTAGGTTGGCATATTTGTACATGGATAGAAAATTGGTTAATGAATAGAATGCAGAGGGTAGTTGTTAATGGGGCTTTATCATTATAGATTAAGGTTCTAAGTGGGGTTCCACAGGGTTCTGTGTTGGGACTGCTTGTATTTAATCTGTTTACTAATGATTTGAAAGTCGGTATTGTCAGCAAGGTTTCTGTATTTGCTGACGACACAAAACTTTGTTGATTACTTTGTATTACCGCGATTTATAAAATGGCAAAACCTTGTCGCGGAATGTTAATAACGCTGCAATAGGCTTTTCGGCAAATTGCGGACATCGCATCAGTTACTGCTCTCTTCTATTTATAAAGCGGCGGCAACTATATTCTTGCATTAAGTTTGTCCGTTTCAATTCCCCAACTATGGGTTGGCAGAAAAGGTTGAGCTTGCGAGACGGCCGGGGAGATGAGCGGGGGCGCAGCCCTCCCCCCCCCCGGCGGCAGCTGCCACCATTCCTAGCAGCCCCTCTCAGCCCATTCCCGTACACTCGTGGGAGGGGAGAAGCCCGCTGGGTGGACCTGCCAGTGGGGACATCTTTTGGGGCTTAAGGGGTCCCGTAGCTCGTACTGGGACCCCCCTCCCCGGCACTTACAATTTCCCTTGCGGCCCTGACAAGTGCCTTTGTTGGGGGTCCTGCAGCGCAAAACAGGTCCCCCATTTGCCCTTAGAAGAGCCCTTGGGTGTGTCTTCTTTATTCACAGCGGCGACACCAGCTCCACTGATGTCGCCAACACCAGACGATGTCACTGCGGCCGTCAGTGACACCGCTGGCGCGGACCATTTCCCAGGTCCCAGAGCCATTTACAGTAAGTTCCCACTGCTATTTAAACACTTATTTTAGGTGGAAATTTCTGAACTTTTTTCCCCATTGACTTTAATGGCAAAATTCACAGATTTTCGAATTTCTAATTTTTTACCGAAATCCACGAATCCTCGAGAGGAACAGATTTTCGGAAGTTTGGCCATCTCTAGTAATCAATATAGAAGTAGAAACCGATATTGACAATACAATGCATTTTTAATTGAAACAATATTATTAAAGTTATATCTTTACAGCAAAGGGGGAAAACAAATTAAGAATTTAGAAAAAATAAAAGTTTAAAGGGTATGTGCATGTGTGTATAGTGTGTATGTGTGTAGTGTTAGGAAGCACGGATGATGTCTTGTCAGAGGAAGCAGCCCAGGAGCGTGATCACAATGTAAAATTATAGCTCCTTTACCTCCCGTCCTTCAATTATAGTGAAAAAAGTAAAGAACCACCTTTAATGGAAATGGGAGACACTGCTTATGTCTAAAAACACTTATTATTTGTTTTTGTTTTTAAATATTTTTTTAAAAATGAAATTAGTCTTGTTTTTTTTAAATAATACCTTTTTTTGTGTTATGTTTAAATTAAAAAAAAAATAGTTTATTGTATTTCCTGACACTCAAGTGCCACCCTGAACTTCCATTCTGACAAAACAAAAAGGATTTGATTCTCTAAGGAAAGATTTTTCATACAACCTCAGAATAATATAGATGGCACACATGGTTACTGCATTACAGCCCAACCATGCCACTAACTTTAAACAGTGGGTAGAACCAGTAGTATTACTTTTGTAAATTACTAGCACTCATAAACACAGTTACTGCATTTTGGAGCAATAGCACTTTATCCTGAGATTGCTGCAAGCAGGAGACCACCAAGAAAGTCTGTCCAATCAAACTAGGAGCAACAGGTGACAAGGACCCATGATTTCTTATCTGGAAAGCTCATTCTAAATTACAGCCCTGCTGAATGGAAAGTTGATTTATAGATTTAATTTGCTAGGAGTGAGGAAGAGAAATGTTAGAAAAGAAACAGCAGTGAAAGACACATTGAAGCTTATTTGCTAAGAGGTGCAATGATTGGCCTGTTCTGATAATCTGCATTCACCAATCACGTTACTTGTTTTTGATGGATTCACAGTTTGGCATGAAATAGACCCTAGGCACTGGGCCAAATTAATAATTTAATAGGATCCCGGCGTTCTACCTTCCCCTGGTATGTATACACACAGACACATACACACCAACAACGCAAAACACACCAGTATTTAAGCAAAGAATTAATGACCTTATTATTCAAGAAGATCTTTGCTGTAAAGGCAAAAACTGTATTAAAGGCAACATCATTAGAGATTATAGATGGATTGTTTCTACCTTATTTGATGAAAGTAATTTAGATCAGAAAGTAATCATGATTCATTACTAATATAAAGGTAGGGATGAAAGCTCTACACAAGCAGAAAGTAGGTCATGTTTATGTTCCCCAGCAGCATGAAGAAGGTCTGGCAATCAATTTACTTCTGCCACTTGTCATATGTCTGCATTCCTCAACACAGAATTTGATCTGATCAGTAGAGCAGCCTCATTACTATGGCAGTGTGATACTCTCATGGCTGATTGATTTATCCATCATGCGCTGTCCTTTTTTTCCCTATATGCCAATGTCAGTCTCCAGTCATCACATATTTTTTGAAGTTGTAATATGAAAGAATTGTTTTATATAAATGTGAGGTTTGCTTGCTTTACTCTGCAATTTTCCAGCAGTCCTCCCACATGCTGAAACAGAGCGCACAGTCCAAGCACAGAGACAAAAGGACGTGAGATGGCAGGCTAGAAAATAAAAGTACAGTTTAGTGATTACCTTTCTATCTGACGATTCTTTCATCTTTATTGTAATTCAGAATTCATGATTCCATTTAGGTTGCAGGCTAGGAGGATGGGCAGAACAGATCTGCTTTAAACTAGATGCCTAACTACGCACTTTACAGTTGCTAATAGAAATAATAGAATTATAGGGGAAAAGGGGGATAAAATGGGGCTTAGGCAAATCTTTTTGGTGCTACAGTACTTATGTCGCTTGTTTGTGTCTTATAGTATTAAAATCAGTTCTATGCATGAAACTGTTTGATTGTTCCAGGAAATTTACTTTTGTGTGTATTGATAGTGAAATTACATCCTCTGGATCTATTTGTCTTAAATGCAAATTGTTGTGGGTCAAAAGAGTTGTTTGTTACAGATAATGTGCTTAAAGGAAAAGGCTAAAACACATGTTTTTTGACTTATGAATTAGAAACCACTTGTTTCTTTTAGGCTACCCATACATTATTTGACATATCTGTTGTTCACTGTTCTGACATCTACTTGTGCCATTTATTTAGTGATAGACATTATGCTCTAATGTCAATTGCAAATGAATGGAAAGGACACAAAACATTGCAGGTAGACGGCCCCATATATTTATTGATTCACTAATCAATATTGAATCAATCTCATATTGGGCCAGTGGATGGTCAGTATTAGTAATCAATAACAATAATTAGCAACAATAACATCAGTTAAGCCCTCCAGTCACTTCTAACCCCTGATTCCTAATCATTCTGTTAGATTTGTTTCTTTTAATTAATGCCACAAATCCTTAATCCTGTTTATTAGGTTTTACTAGCCTAGGTCTCCGCATTGGGCACATCGTGTTACTCTATTGTCTCTTTAGTAGAGAACAAAATTTGTTTAGTGGACGCATAATTAATTCTTGTTTAGAATTGTGTATATTATATAATGTTTTTGATTATGTTTAATACTTTTTTTGTTTTAGACAACATACTCTTGTAGTTAGTCCCAGACAGATCTGCCTTAGCACTAGATGCATTGGTAGTAATGCTCCCTCTTTGATGTGCGCTAGTGAGCATAGACAAAACTTTGCACAAAATTCTGCAGAAATATGAGACCTGTGACATATAGCACCGAAAATGTTATTTTATATGCACACACAACTGATAATATTAGGAGGAATAATGGTTAGTTGTCCAAATTAAGAAGACAATTATTTCCCTGGCGTCATAATCTGATTCCACCATAAGTTATTGAATAGACCGTCTAAACAATAAGCTAGTTGTTTACAACAGAGTCTTCTTAAAGGACTATTATACTGGGATCCATACTTGTTTTGCTCAGCATGTTCCCTCCCACTCTTAATAGGCTCCTCCTTCCATATGACATGACTTTCTGAAAAATGAAACATGCTCAGTAATCAGGACTGGGAGGGGAGAATTCAGACCATACAATTTTACACATTCCAACTGTCACTATTTCAGTTACAGCAAAACTGCAGAAGTGTTTATGCTAATAAGGTACGTCTGGAATGTAAAATGTTTCTAAAGATATCTATAGAAATAGGGGACAGATCTACAAAAAAATGGTACAGTGATAGTCTGGAAGAATTATAGCTTTTATTAATGGGAAATTCAAAAATATATTTTTTTAAGTTTAGATGCCCTTTAAACATCCTGGACATTAGAGTGAATACTTCTATCTCCCATTGTTGTTAATTTGCAGAGTAGTCAGCTGTTGAAGATTGCTCCTTGCGCTTCCATTTTGAGTTCTTACAAATTACTCAGACTGGTCTTCTGTTTGAGCTGGTGGCATGCATGTGCATTAGGAGAAGAAGACAGAAAAATACCAGCAGATGCTGAAACTGAAAATGCATGGAGCAATTGTCAACAGCAGATTACTCTACACACACCAGTGGCTTGGTGCTATGCCCTTAAAGGTATTAAGCGCCTGTTTTTCCACTTCCTCCATGTAAAGGTTGGCCACCAGTTTCTCCCATTGTGGTCAACCTTTACATGGAGGCAGTGGAAAAACAGGCACTTATTACCTTTAAGGGCATAGCAC
Source organism: Hymenochirus boettgeri (assembly GCA_019447015.1). Lineage (NCBI taxonomy): Eukaryota > Metazoa > Chordata > Amphibia > Anura > Pipidae > Hymenochirus > Hymenochirus boettgeri. Next base: position 103,431,617 of record CM033469.1, on the reverse strand, counting down.
CCAGCCACTGGTTCAGATATGTGAATGACACCTTGGTTAAAATCCACCAGAAGGAAGTACAAGCCTTCACAGAACACATCAATGCTGTAGACTAGAACATCAAATTACAAGGGAAGAGGTACAAAACAACAAACTGGCTTTCTTGGAATGCTTGGTAGAAGTCAGGGAAAGTGGTAAACTAAGGTGAGGTTTACAGAAAACCAACCCACACAGACCAGTATTTGATGTTTGACTCCCACTACCCATTAGATCACAAGCTGGGTGTCATCAGAACCCTGCACACAGAGCAGAGAACATCCCCACTAGCAAAAAGGTGAAGGCTAAAGAAATGAAACATCTTAGAGGAGCCCTTAAAACTTGTGGATATCCAGACTGGGCCTTTGTCAAAAAAAGTAGAAGGAAAGAAAAGAACACGAATACCAACAGTGAAGGGGAAAAGCAAGACAGGGGAAAGAACATGGTCATCCCATAAGTTTCAGAAGAATTTTCAAAAAACACCGTATCCCTGTCTGCTTTAAACCAAACAACACACTGAGGCAGCAATTGGTACATCCAAAAGACCCAATACCGAAACACAAGAAAAGCGACATCATATACGCAGTGCAGTGCAGTGAAGAGTGCTCTAATTTGTATGTGGGGGAGACCAAACAGCAACTGCATCAATGTATGGCCCAGCACAGAAGAGCAAATTCCTCAGGGCAGGACGCAGCCGTGTACCTGCAGGAAAAAGGACATACCTTTGAAGATTGTAATGTTAACTTATTAGCAATGAACATGACTGGTTCAAGAGAGGTGTCAAGGAGGCCATTTATGTGAAAATAAAGAAACCAAGCCTGAATAGAGGTGGGTGGGTTCAACTGTCTGCCATGTACCGTGCTGTTTTGACACCTTACCCTGGGCAATTCCTATAACACCTCTTAGCCACAATGCAATCAAAGCTTGCATCCAGAAGGTCCCTAACACCTGGCTGTGATATGCTAATTAGGACTTTCCAGGGTACATAATTGCCAACAGATTTTTGTACCAGTCATTCTGAATTAACTTTAAGTCCAGTTGATCTAACTGAATACAACAGGTATAAGTACTAATAGACAATCAACTATGCAGGTACACTTATTTAATGGATCATTTATAGTCATAGCACAGCATTTCCCAGTTAACCAAAGAAAGATGTTAATTCATTGCTTCTATGGGGTAAGACGTGTGTGCACTATATAACAAGGAGCTACAAGGGGAGTTGAGCTTAAAGGGAACACAAAGTACTACACAGTCCAGGGCTGTTTCTAGCCATTGTAGTGCCCTAGGCGCCTTCCCACCTATGTGTGCCCCCCCCCCCCCCCCAAAAAAAACAAACAACTTGGTAACTTGGCCTGTCAAACTACAGCTGGGTTTCTTCCTTCTGACACTGTCCACTGCTGCTGTTCTTTATAGTGGGAACACTTTACTAGTTGGTAAGAGGCGCATGCTGTACCAGGTGAGGTGGGCGTGTATACGTACGTTTGTGCATATACAGCAACACTGGCCACCGATGAAATACTGATTGGAAGGACAGGATAAGTTTCAGTGGATGTGCGGTATATGGCACCAGTGTTCTCCCCAGAAATTGTTTACTGTTGAGTAGGGCAAAACTGAGATGTTTTTTTAATCTTTCAGTGCCAGCAGATTTTCCGAGAGTATTGGCATTAATAATTTCAGTGCTAGCACTTTCCAGGGTATTGCCATTAACTCTTTAGTGCCAGCAGTCTTCCCCGGAGTATTGCTATTACCACTTTCAGTGCCAGCAGAACATTACCATCAACCCTTTAGTGCCAGCAGACTTTACTATTAATACTTTCAGTGCCAGCACTTTCCCAGAGTATTGCCATTAACCCTTCAGTGCCACCAGACTTCACCATAGTATTGCCATTAACACTTTCAGTGCCAGCAGAGAATTTCCATTAACCATTCAATGCCAACAGACTTTCCTATTAATACTTTCAGTGCCAGCACTTTCTCAAAGTATTGGCATTAACACTTTCAGTACCAGCAGAGTATTACCTTTAACCCTTTCAGCTGCCAGCATTAACATGATATACAGTATGTACCTGCCTTCCATGTCTCCTCCATTGAATTGTTCACCCCTTACCCACTCTAAGTTCTAATTGAAGAGTTGGATGAGTTGGAAGGAAGAAAGAGGCAGGAGAACTGTTCTCCTCGGTACTATTAGCTGAGCTCATCCTCCCCCCCTCCTTCCTTCATCTTCAGTTCATTTGTAACATTTGTTACTAAATAGAGTGTGGAGTTCAGGGGCCCTATTTATAAAACATCGGTATCGTTTCGAAAAAAATGATCGTTATCGTAAAATAGCGATCGTTATCGTAAATAACGATCTGTATTTTCCGATAACGATCGGTTTTTTCCGATAACGATCTGTTATTTTCCGATATTGTAAAATACCTTCGTTATCGGAAAATACAGATCGTTATTTTACGATAACGATCGCTATTTTACATAACGATCGTTATTTTTTCGATAACGATCCGATGTTTTATAAATGGCCCCAGGTTCTCTACTCCTACAATGTTACAAATTACAGCAGAACAAGGAGCAGTTCTGAAACTGAAAGTAAAAGCTGACAGGGAGATGCACTGGGAACCCTAGTTTAACATAGGCGCACTAGCTCTTTACCTAGGTGGCCATGCCTAAAGTATTCATATCCTGTTACCCCTCTTTTTGCTTCCTGGTTCTCCTTAATTTAGCAACCGTCAGTCATGGCGGTGAGAATTAACATCATAGCCATAACTGAATGCTATTGCCATGTGCCTCCTCTAAGCTTTAATCAATCAGAGGGAAGGGGAGATTAACATTTTGCTGCTAACCTGATTAGTCTCTCTTTTTTTTTTTTTTAAACTTACAGTTGGTTTACCTATATACATTTTTTCATTTGAGGGGTGGCTGCTTTTAATGGTCGGGGTGAGGGAGGGGTGTGTGTGTGTGGCTTCTTTAAACCCACCTCCCCTTAAGCTGTATAGCTCTTTGATTAGTCTTTTGCATCAGTATTAAAAATGTTAGGATGAGCATAGTTGCCAACATTCTCCAAAAAGTTCCAGGGACACATTTCAGAAACTGTGCGCTGCCACAAATTTTAGCCACTCCCACTAGATAGATAGACAGACAGCAGACATGCAACAGACAGACAGACAACAGACAGACAGACAGACAGAGATAGACAGATAGAAGACAGACAGACAGGAAGATAGATAGATAGGTAGATAAACAGACAGGTAGATAGAATACAGACAATAGATAGACAGACAGACAGATAGGTAGATAGATGTTAGATAGATAGACAAATAGATAGACACAAATACATGTGCACAGTGCATCCCCCTTCCCTCAATGCAACTGGCAGCACATGAGAAGATGACAGAATTAGGAAACCTTTTTCCCCTTTATTAAATCCCCTCTCCAGTTCTTGCTTCCCCTGACTGACTAGTCTGCTGTAAACTTACCTTTACCCCTTGAGCTAGCCTGGACACAAATCATGCGCAGGCTCTCCCTCACGTGCTGGATTGTGCAGAATGCAGGCTATGCAGGAACAAGCAGAAAAACGGAAACACTAATGTGTCCGGTCAGCACCGGACACATTTCTTTTAATTAAAATCCCTGGCAGAGATGTGCCGGGCCTCAATGGATCTCTCAACTCCAGACACGGCTATTGGTAAATCCGACCTGGACAATGTGAAGTGACAGTCACAGTTCCGGTTTGCCCAGATGATGAGATCTCAGGACTTTCCCCGGGACTACTGGCAACTATAGATGAGAAAGTACAATAAAAAGATTTATCCTAAGAACTGCAATAATATAAAATAGAAATAGATAAAGGATTGTGCACCCCTAATAAAAACTTTTAGTATGTTATTTAGGGCCCCCCAAAACATAGGTTACATTTTTCTTTTTAATAACATGTTCCCGTGAGATATTATACTTAAAAAGTCCACTCCACTGCTGCGGCTCTCTGCCACTTCCTGGTAAAGCAGTCAGTTACAGCCTTGACACAATGGCTGACTGCCATTCCCAGAGGAGCCTCCTCTGCTGTGCTCAGAAAAGGCACATAGCAGCAGCAGTGGAGATGAGCCGCGTCAGTGGATTGTTGCACTTGTACGTATAATATGTAGTCTGGGAACATTATTAAACATTTTAAGCAAACCTAACCCCTGTACATACTAACATACTTAAATTATTAGGGGTTGACATACTCTTTAATTAAATTCCCCCACAAATTGGTGGACATTTTTCTCAAACAATGCCTTTAATCTGCTTGGCGTATCTGTTATTCCTAAATAGAAGTTGATGTATTAGAATTATCTGCAATTTGAAATTCCTTACATATTGAAAGACTCAGGTATGTGATTTACACAGAAATGCGTTGTCCTTCTCTTTTTACAACAGTGCTCAAAATTATACAGAAAAATGATTTTTTAATGAATTATGCATAAGGACAGTTCCTCTTGTCTTGTGGCTTCACTGCATATTATCACTTTGCCAGCAAATTTATATATATGGGATCCAACCTGACAATGAACTTCTAGACCAGTCTCCTGCCATAATAATATTGACCTTGAAAGCCCATTTTCGATGATTGTTTTAATAAATCTAAGCAAATTAGCTCCCATTACAATGTTTTAATAATCTGACTAATAACGAGAATGAGAAATAAGAACAAAAACAGCAGCTATTTAGACAAATACTGATGCTAAGGCCCTATTTATAAAGATCGTTATCAAAAAAATAATGATCGGTATTGTACGATATCGACGTTATTTTACGATATCGCCACTATAGATTTCCGATAGGGATATTGTAAAATAATGATTGCTATCGTAAATAACGGTCGATATCTACATAACGAACGGTATTCGGCAATATCGACCATTATTCTGCGATAACATTTGCTATTTTATGATAGCGATCGTTATTTTATGATAGCGGTCGTTATTCACGATATCGGCACCGTAGGATTACGATCGTATCGTACAATACCGCGTTTTTTTTCAATACGATAACAATCTTTATAAATGGGCCCTAAATACGAAAGCAAAATGTTATATTTAAAGGGCATGTCCACCCCAAAAACTAAAATAACCCCATACTGGCCCCAATGTGTAGTTTAAAAAAATCTTATCTTAGTTCTCTGCTCCTTATGGGTCTCCTGCCTTGCCTTTTCAAAGTCCAGAAATTAAAGCGTAGAGCTGTCAGTGATTCATCCGGTGCCTGTTTATTCCTCAACCTCAACAAGGATTGTGACATGCGCAGGGGAGCCCCCCCCCTCCCACCATCCGATCCTCCCTCTGCAGCCGTGGCACCTAGCGTAAAAAGCTTTTACGATAAGGTAGGTACCACCCCTGCCTACCCCCAACCACTGATATTTTCTTTATAAAATGTTAAGATTGATACTTACAGCCCCTTCTCCCCCGCGGTGTCTCCATTGAAAGCAGCCTCTCAGCCAATCAAAGACGCAGCTGCTGGTGCAGCCGTATGCGACTTCCTCCAAACAGGGACCCGGGAGGAGATGCTGCTGTAGTGTAAGCTGTAAGTATCGATCTACACATTTTTTGGATGAATATATCGGCGGTTGGGGGTGGGCAGGGGGTACCTATCTTATCATAAAAGTTCATTTGGGGTGGACATGACCTTTAATTAAAAAAAAACATTTTTTTATTTTGGTATAAACAAAATGTATTATTTTCGTGCAAATCTTCTATTTTTCTTTCTGTGGGGAGAAAATAGTGCTAACTGGACTGGTGCATCTTGAGTTTGACCTTTGTATTGGGGATAAAACCTGTTACTACTTTGCCCTTTGTCACCTGGATTTGTAAGCCGAGATCTTTGTCTCACCTGAATCTTGGCTGCTGTTGATTTATGTCCTCTAAAAATGCTGGGGATGATTGACAAAATAAAAACCTCAAGCTAATTTTCACTGCAGTTAACTTTTTGTTCACTTGACTTAACTTTGTACTGACACTTGACTTTACTTATATCTTCCTGCAAGGCAGATTGGATTTGAGAAGTTTAACAGTGATTTACAGGCAAGTTCCCAGCATGACCTACGGGACTGATTGCTCTTTTGAGTATTAAATTACCATTGTGTCCACTGGGCTGCTCTTTTTAGATGTATCATTAGGGTAACAGAGGAAACTTGCTAAGACCCTGTCTAGTGGTATCAAAGAATGCTGGGGCAGATATTTGCTTGCTTTTTACTGCATAGGGGGTACATTTCCATAAAACCAGGTAAAAAATTCAGGTAAAGGAAATCTGCCTCGGTTGTAAGGGTTCTAAATGCATTTTAAATCTCATGTCAGTCTCAGTGAAATCAATCTCAAAGTCAATAATCGTAACATTCATTTTGCATGCAATATAACATAGACAATTAACTTTCACTTCACTTGTAAATGTTGTTATAAAAACAGAGGAACCTAGTCAGAATATTTCATGTGATAGCAATAACCCAGTCCTTTAATTGTTTTGATACTATGCATCTTACCAATGTTGGTACCAGCGCTAGGTAATTTAAGTGCTTGAACCGATACTATAATGTATGTTAACAATGAATATGCATTGATCATGTCTCTTCCCAGGGTCAAGGTAGTGTGACATTTTCTCATCCCATCTGTGCAAAAGTGCTTTATTTTCTATTAATCTTCCTACAAAAACACCTTGCCACATGAAACACTAATCATATAATGCACCTTAAAAACAAGAACCATATAACATATATATGCCCCCCCCTCCTCCTCTACTCCTCCTCTCTCTCTCTCTCTCTCTCTCTCTCTCTCTTTTCTTCATCTCTTTTATTCACTATCTATGTTAAATGTCTATTTGCCCCAACCAATCAGATGTTAGCTTTCAAATGTTACATAGTTCTGATTGGTTGGGACAAAATTAGCACCATTTTAAACGATAAGAACATTTATTAAATCTCCCTGATAGTTTTAAAGTACATTATATCTAATTCTATTAAATTTAAATTTCATGTGCTTTGCCATGTATGAATATTGTATTGAATATAAGATTTTTCCTTCTACGCCAGGGGTGGGGCAATTAAATTCCACAGGGGGAAGGGCTGGGCAATAGGTTCAACTTAATACTCATATAGAATTGTAAAACTTGATTTTATGAAAAGATTAAATTAATACATCTGGTTCAATGGATTTTTTATTAGCTGCAATATGTAATAGACAATAATATTATAGTAATAGTAATATTTAAATCCTTCCATCAAATTTATTAATCATTGATCAAGTCGTAATTTTTTAATAATAAACTTAATAAAACAAATCAATTATCCAGCCGGAGACACTATTAATTTAAAATTATTTTGGGGGGGTACAGGACTGTATATTGAGGGGCCGTCAGAGGCAGCCAACAGGCCTCATGTGGCCCCGGGCCTCTTTTGCCCAGGTCTATTTCATGCCATTGGGAAGAAGTGTAAAACCTCTGTCCCCATATGTGGTACCCATCAAATCCTAGTAATTTTAAAATCGCATTAATAGATTCCAGGAAAACAAAAATTCCTTTGTGAAAAGAAAAATCAACTTTTGTTTTTTGTGAAATATTCCTCCTGGCATCACTATACTTACCTAATGACAAAGCTTGTAGATTACAGTCTGGCCAGCAGCAGAATACAATAGTTTGATGGATTGCATGTGACTGCTTAAACCAGTAGAAATGTGACTTTATGGTAGATGTCTATCATAGTCTTATTTTACTGGGTGTATGTTAAATTTGATCCTTTCTTCAAGTGAAGTTATGGTTGAATGTTATTGCTTGCGATGTATGGAATGCCCATTATACTGTACAAAATGACAGAACTCAGCTTCATGCTGCTTTATTTTATAGATTATACAGTAGCTGTGTATTTCACTGCATGCAAATTGTCTGTCCCGCAAACTTAAAGTAGCTTTAAGTCAATACATGTATCCGTCCTTTCTGTCGTGATTTTCTTTGCTTGCAAAAACACTGTGGATTGAATATTTGATCTTACATCCCAAATACTGATACTATGTAAACATCCCAGTCAATTGTATCAAGATATCTTGTTCCTTGTGAATTGAAATCATTACAGCAAGGAGTCTGACATCATAGTTAATGCTATTTGACACTATTTAGTTTTGTACATAAACCTAAAATAACAAAATATGACAAATCTCGATTATAATATAAAAAAATCTTAATTTCTGCTTCTAATTAATTCTGAAGTATTTAACTATTATAAATATGTTCTCCCATAAGTATGTCACCATGTTTTTCTCATTTAAAACTTGTATTCAGCTGCCTAATGCCGTACAATTTGTATCTATATCACATTGCTCTAAGTGTTGATAACTTATTTAAAATGTTCTCCCTGGGCACCCAAGCTTCACTAGATTTTTAGTTCTGCAACAGGCGAATGCCAAACATAGACCAGACCCTATTGTCTAACAAACTGGGACATATTCACAGCCAATAACAAAGTGGGTGCATTCGAGCACATTAACAATGGCGCAGAACAAATTCATGTGAATAGATATTTCTTGGCAATGATATTCCAATGAAGAAGTTGACTTCTGGCCCCTAATTACCTTCAGCGTGGTAACAATATGGCTGGATGATGGTGCTATCACTTATTACCCAGGAGCACTTACTGACTGTGAGACTTGTCTTTTTTTAGATTGTACATTTATCTTGAGGACTTCATCAATAATTCTATAAAGTGAATAATATTGCAGCAAAAGAGCCAAGCAAAACATTGTTAGCTGTCGTATTTTTTATACTGCAGCTGACTGAACATAAAAGCCTTCTGATAACAGATGGTATTTAGGTAACTCATTCTGCATCCAGAATTTTTTTTTTTTTTGGCATTCCTGAAACACGTTCTCTATTCATAACTATCAGATCAGTGATAAGGCACAGCCACAACTGTTCATTTCAGTGTTCTTTGTCAATAGAAAGTACTGTGCATATTTTTTTTTTAATTCATTTTACAAAATGCTTTCTATTCCCCAACCAGGAATGAAATATTATTCGACCAGGGTGCATATCAGTGTTGCTGATATCTATAAATATCTAAAGCTAAGTAGAATCTTTGCTTTCCAGTCGAATCCAGTTGTACGCTGGCTTCAAATCAAGTAATGTTGTCTTTGGAAGTGTGTGTGCTGCTCTTTTGTCTTTGAAGCTAAATCATTTATGCGGCACAGTAAATTTGGTACTTTGCTATGAGATTGCTTTAGCATCTTAACTTGGAAAAAAATCTTAAGAACTCCAGTATTTTAAAATTTTCTGTTTTATATTTAAAATTCTGTTTTAGATTCCAAATCTACTAAAATAGCATTGCATATGTTCTGTCTGATCGAACCCTTACTGGTGATACACCTGCTGATTTAAGAGAGATGCAAAAAGTTTACTTGTAATATTCTAAAATTCTTCAACAACCAATCGGATGTTAGCTTTTTTTGGGACACTGTAGTTAGACAACATCTGATTGTTGCTGAAGATTTATAACAGGTACATTTTTGCACCTCTTATTGCATCAGCCTCACAATGTCTTTATAGAGCAGATCAATTAAATGTATACTGAGATGTGTACAGTATTATAAAAGAGAATAATCAACCATTCAGTAAATAACCTTCTATACGGATGAATATTAAAGGGCATGGCACAATGCTTTTGCCATTACACGAGTGGATGCCGGTCGAGCCCTTCCTGCTTGACTTCCATGCACGGAAAAGGCATGGAAGTTAAAGGGCAAGTCCAGCCCCAAATTAAAACTTACATACAGTAACCACCCCCCAACCCTAAACGTAATAGTTTGGAGTCTGAAATATCTAAGTCTAACCTAAAATCCTGCACAATGTCCTGTTTCCCCTGTTTCTGCTTCCTGGTTCTTCCAGTTTAGCAACTGTCAGTTATGGATTTGACAGTTGACATTACGCCAATGATTGAATGCTAATCCCCTGTCTGCCTCTTCTGAGCATGCCCAGGCTCATACAGGTTTCTAAATTGCTCAGTTGCCATGACACATCCAGAAGCATAGCAGGCATACAGTAATGAATTCATAGGACAAACTATGATATATCAACATATTTTAAAGAGGCCATTCTTTCTAATAGATGTTCTTATGAGACTGGAGGTGTCCTTTAAGCAGAATGCAGCTGGAAACGAAGGTGGTAAGTACATTTGGGGACAGCTGTGAGTGCGAATAACCTTACAAAGTCAAGGTTTATAGCCATTTCCTGCCAGATCAAATTTAGTTTTGGGGGTGGACATACCCTTATACCCTATATGTAGCTAAATATACATTTTGCTGTTTATGGATGTGCAAAATATACATGGCAAGTCTACCTTGATACTATCTCTTGATTGAGTCAAATTCTTAGCTCCTATCACATATAGTGTATTATATTAAATGTAAACATCATTTAAGTGTAAGCAAAGGTTGTTATATGTCACATTTGATATGAAAACCTAGTCTTCAGGGACTAGGGATCACATAATAAGATGTATCTGTTGTATTCAATTAGATCAACTGGACTTGAAGTTTAGTTCTTGAAGACGTTTCGCTAGTCATCCGACTGGCTTTCTCAATTCTGAATGACTTGTACGAATCTGTGGCAATTATGTACCCTGGAAATCCCATTAGCATATCACAGCCAGGTGTTAAGGACGTGATAGATAGGGTGTTATAGGAACGCCCAGAGTAAGGTGTCAAAACAGATTGTACATGGCAGACGATGGTGTCGAACCCCCCCACCTCTATTAGGCTTGGTTTCTTTCTATTTTCACATAAATGGCCTCCTTAACACCTCTCTTGAACCAGTCACGTTCCTTTGCCAATATGTTAACATTACAATCTTCAAAGGTATGTCCTTTATCCTTAAGATGCGGTACATGCTGAGTCCTGACCCGAGGAATTGGCTCTTCTGTGGCTTGTGCCATATGTTGATGCAGTTGTTTTTGGTCTCCCCCACATACAAATCAAGATCTTCCACTGCACTGCACTGCGTATATGATGTTTCCCAGGGTACATATTGCCACAGATTCTGTACAAGTCATTCTGAATTGAGAAAGCCAGTCGGATGACTAGCGAAACGTCTTCAAGAACTAAACTTCAAGTCCATTGTGATCTAACTGAATACAACAGATATACCATGACCTGGATGAATGAGAACCTTCATAAAGCATAAGATAGAATGGTTGAATTTAATCCAAAAGGTGGTTACAGTTCAAAAAATAGTTTTTTTTAGTTTGTTCTTAGCAAAAGATAAGGCTTCTATGTGTACCTGTGTTCTTTGCATAGGTGTGGTTGCTTACCTGCGCAAGCACTTGGTTAAGAAACACACAGTCCATGAGGCCACAGTTCAAATCCCTAGACTTACCTTTTATGTTTTCATAATGTTAGTTGCAAAAGATAATATTCTACATTCGCGTGGTGCTCTGGGTTAGGGATATAAAGCTTTGCTTTTAGCAAGACAGAGTACTTGAGGTATCCAGATAAATTTAAAATTTTTCCTGAATGTTAATATTTTGTTTCTTACATCCATGCTAGCTAGAAATGCACTGCAAATATTACTTTTCTTTTTGTGTGAAGAATTATCATTGTTACTGACAGTGCATTTAAATATGTTTACACAAAAACTGTACTGAATTCCCTGTTCTTTGTCAGGGAGAAAGAAGATCTGACCAATCATATAACAGCAGTACAGGCTGCAGCTTCCTTTATTTCATCTGGTGATCTCTTCAGAGCATGTGAGTGTACTGCATACATTAAACTGGGTGTGACCCACCCAGGTAGATTATGGAACTGATCCCTAGTACCCAGAGGTTGATTTCATAAATCACCCAGCAGCCACAGCAAAGGGAGAGGTGAGAGGTGAGACACAGCTTGTTATATATATTACAACAACAAGCTGTAGTGGTACCAAACACCCCTTTACCAACAAGGTAGGTCCCGTACCTTGCAATACAAGGAAAAAAGCAACAGCTTTATCCTAAACTGAGAAATCCAATGTCTATATAGATTATTGTATGTGTATATATTGATCTATGTTATGTCTATATAGATTATTGTATGTGTATATTGAAATCTATGTTATGTCTATACAGATTATTGGATGTGTATATATTGAATAAAGGAATATTCCATTATTTGTTTCAAAAGTTTGTGAATCTGTCTATTGGCATAATGTTGTTTAGAGACTTTAGTTCCCTCTTTAATAAAATAACAAAATTAAATGAATTGATCCTTTCTATTAGAACAAAATAAGGTCTGATTTCAATACTGCATAAAAAGGTAAAATAAAAAGCCTAGTGTAGATTCCCATGAAACAACCATTAAATTATGCACCTGGTATTAATAGAAAGTTGTTGATGTAAATGTGATTGATTATTAGCTCCAAGGACTTGTTAGGGAAGTCCAATTCTCTCTGTGCACAAAAAGATAAGAACTTGGTACAAATGACAAGGTTATAAATATACAAAAACAGTTCCAACCTTTCCAAAAACATTATTTACAGGCAAATATTATTACAACCCTATTCTGGAACACAATATAAAATAAATGTCTGCTATACCTGCTTAATGCATACTATGTTCAGATCTTTAAATGTCCTAGGCTCCCAATTTATGCTGCGAAGACTGCTAGAGCTTTTAAAAAATGCTTTCAGAGGCACAAGAACACAAAAGCACTTAATGGCATTAGGTGAGGAAAGCAATTGGATTTTTTTTCTGTAATCCTCACTCAGGAGGTTCCATCATTCTGTAGCAAGTGAGAAGAGAAAGAAACCAAAGACCAGTTAAATTGCTTTCACCTATCCGCTTAATAGGACACGCGGTATCAATATCTATTTTCTATTAAATATGGAAATTTTACATTTATTGTAGTGAATGCTACAGCCATGTCTTCCTTATAAGCACCAATAGCGTTAGTGTCCTTTAGAATAAATAGAACCGAATGTTTACAGAAGCTACTGTGATGCAGTGGATGATAATGTGTTGGATGGCCCAGGACTGGCCCATTTACAAACAAATGTCTTGCAGCCACAAAAAAAAAATAAATTCAGGCTCTATCCAATCTGATTTATCTGGTCTTTCTGAGAAATCAGTCCCCTGGGATCTGGCTAAAAAATAGAAGGTCGATCTGATTACTGCAGTCTTGTTATCAGATTTAGCACCTGGATTTCTAATTTAGAAAATGTGAGATCCTTTATCAGTTGTATTATCTACATAAATTCTCTCTCTTCTAAAATCCATTACAATTACACGGCATAACCTAAAGATTATTACCTACATATATGGCTGTGTACTGTGTGTCTGATATTTTGGCCTGATCAACAGTCACAACCAAAACTTCAGTCGATCGGGTTAAAATACTAGAGGTGACTTCCAGCTGTGATGGCCGAAAGTTAGTCCAAATCCAACCAAATTGATTCGGGCATGGCGGTAAATTTCTGCTGATTGTGTGGTCTTCAGCTTTCGACTAACGATATTTTGACCGGCTTTTCTGATGCTTGGGGCTAAATACGGCCAATGTGTACAGTACCTAGCCTAAGCCAATATCTTTAGAGAACAAGTTTAACTTTTACGTGAAATGAAGTTCTCAATATCTTTTTAAATGTATGAAATGTGATTGTGGATTATTACCCACCTAGTTTTCAACCTACCACTCCACATATGTGTGCTACATACATTATCATTAAGCCCTGCACAACGTGTATTTTTATTTCATCTCCGGTTTAAAAGCCAACATTGTCATTTATGGTTCAGTTGGAGTGGTAATACAACTCCACGATCGCCTTCAGCGATTTTCTCCCTTTTCTGTTGCACAGTTTTACCTGTTTTCTGAAGATAACTTGCAAGAGTGCGACGATTTTAACTGTAGGTGGTTGAATGATTGTGTGCCTTACAGTGGCTCTTGTAAAAGCGATTTAAAATGTAATACAAGGGGTCTTTAACTTGATACAAACAATAGATCAAATTACTTAGTAGTTACTGAAGCTGTCACCATAATAGTTCAAGATTTAAGGGGCTGCACTTTATTAGATCTTGGAGAGAACACATGAAACCGTACTTCTCTATATTCATATTGACTGGGAAGGGCCACTTTCATTTATGTTGAAAGGCAATCAATTCTGTTGCTGGTTTTGTTTCGGTAAAGTTATTTAGATTTTCATCCAGCTGGTTATCAGCCTCAAGGCCACCTGCCGAACTTCAGCACGGAGAATTCATTTCTCGCTCGCTCTCTTTTTATTTGGGGAGGAAGGGGGAATATTGACTTGTGTGATAATTTCAGCTGGATGATTAAATTTGGCCTGTTAGGCCCCAAGCTGAAAATTCAATTCACATGACTGTTCTCTTTTCAAATGCTATCAAGCAATTTTGTGTTTCGCCACTGCTATATTACAGATGCTTATTGCCCTTTTACTTTAATAAACCATAGAATTCCTGCCTACTTTCTATTCTCTATAGCTCTTGGCTATTTAGACATAATAGTCATAAATGTGCATGCCCCACTTAAGTAATGAATATAACTTCATGTCTAAGCTTGAAAACCTTTTTGTACCAATCTGACATTGATGCAACATTTGGTCTTAATTGAAACACGGGGATATCTTCTGCCTATGTGAAATCTGGATCCCAGGCACAGAAGATATATGCTGTATATTTAATGTTTTGGAATTTCATTAAAAAAAAAAGAAACTGTCATGTTTAATGGAATAAGACAGTTAACATTTCTTGGTTACATGCATTTACACACATGCACACACCTCTAACCACATGCATATATATACATAATTGACACACAAAACACCCTCACCCCTACACACATTTAAATATACAAGTCACCTTCCTCACCATGTACTTTACAAGAACCCGCAATGTTACAACAAGTTCAGTCAGTAAATTCATTTATTCCAGCCAAGTGTCCCACTGATATAGGTAAGAGTGGATGTACTGTAGGAGGTAGGTATGTGTACATCCTGAAAAGAAACTACTGTAGAGTGGAAGCTTTATAATGGCTTAAATGATGGTCCTCTGGCAGTTGGGTAAGCTTGCTCCCATGCTGATGTTTAAATACATCTATAACCGGTTCAATTTGTTAAATCTTATTAATCATTTTCAATTTTAGTTATTTTTGAGTTAAAAATACCATAACCATCAAGGTCAACCCCTCTGTGCAAAACCCAGCCTATCCAACCAAACCAAAAAAGTACAGTTTCCAAAAAACAAACAAGGCCACAACCATCATTTCCAGTTGCAGATGCTTCCAAACACATCATGCAATGGTGTAAGCTCACTCTTAAAGGAAAACAAAAGTCTAATAATAAATTTAGTTCAGGTAAGGACTAGGCCAACTAGTCCATTTTTTTTGTGCATGCGATTGTGCTTGCGGTTTTCAAATGGAAATCCGATGCTATCGCGGTTGCGCATCTGTCCTATCGATCCTCATTTTTTAAAATGTCCCCTGTCCTTCGTTGTTACATATGTAGACTTTATATTTAAGTGTATGGTTGTTAGGAATTGCTACTTATAATATTTGAAATATATTTGATTTTTGTATTGATTTGAGGTTGAATAAATACTATGTCCATCTAGTCAACCTTTACACCCTACTCTTTATAGAGGTCTGACTCTGAACGCCTCAATTCCGAAATCTGAATGTTCGGGACTTTGAAATGTATTTTCGAGGGTTATTGAACGTTCCAGGTTATTTTTGAGGGTTTCCGAAAATAACCTCGAAATACGAACAGAAGATGAAAGTAGTTGCGATCCTATTTTCAAGGGTTAAGGCAAGGCCACACTGCAACGCAAACGCAATAGCATGCGATTTCATGTGCGGTTTTCGTTGCGTTTGCGCTTGCGATTTCTTCAATAAGTATAGGAAAACGCATGCGATTGCGATTAAAAATGCAGAACGCAAAACGCAATCGCACCGAAAAACGTGCGTTTTTGTGTGTTGCCGCATTTTCAATGATTTTGTAAATCGCAAGCGCAATCGCAAACGCAAAAAAAACGCCAGCAGTTGTGGCCTAGCCCTTACAAACATTCGAGTTCCAGTAACCTTCAAAAACAAGCTCAAACATTCTATAAACCCCCTAAATTACGATGAAACTCGAAAGTAGTTTCTGAACGATTTCAAGGGTTATTGAACTTTTTGGTTATTTTCGAGAATTACTAAAAATAACCAAACTTCGGTAATCCTCGCAAATATGGTCCGAACCCTCGGAAGTTCCGTTCCGAAAATGGAACAAAACTACGGAGTTCGGCCATCTCTACTAACAGTTGATACATAGAAAGGCAAAAAAAAACCCAGCTAAAAACGGGGGCAAAAATCCTTCCTGGCTCCAAATGTCAAATGGAAAATATCCCTGGTTTAACAAGACTACATTATATATTAATACCAGTAATTCTCAATATTATATAGTATCCCTGTACCAACCAAAACTACAGTATATGCATTAATACCAGTAATTCTCACTATTATATAGTATCCCTGTACCAACCAGAACTACAGTATATGTTTAATACCATTAATTGTATTAATACCAGTAATTCTCAATATTATATAGTATCTCTGACCAAACCAGAACTACAATATATGTATTAGTACCAGTAATTCTCAATATTATATAGTATCCCGTACCAACCAGAACTACGTATATGTATTAATATCATAATCTCAATTTATATAGTGTCACGAACGCCAGTTCGCTGGGCACTGTGATCTGACATTAATCGGTATTCGCTGCCACACTTTAAGTTACGGCCTTAAAGACGCCCCAAAAACCCACTCTTGACTCTCACTGACTATGCCCACCCCTGTCCTGGCAGCTAAATGGTTAACACAACCATTCACTCCAGCAACTAACTGGTTAATTAGCATCAGTCCTTCACAAGCAGTCACAGAGTTAATTAGCATTTACACTGCACATCTCATTCAAACACATATAAACTTATCAGAGGCTAACTGAGTTCTTTTAGAGCATCAAAGACAAACTTTTAAATTTTGATTTAATATTCCAAAGGGTGGGACAGTGCATATATAACAAAATAAAATAAATGGTTGTTACAATAAAATGACATACAATAGGTACAACAGTTATAGAAAATAAAAAGGATAAAATATCACAGACCCTACTCACTAGAAGAATCCTGTATCCTGGGGCAGGAAGAAACATTGGGTCCATACACACGTTTTTAGCATGTCCCCAGGTATGAACAACATTATTTGGGCTACCAGGCTTTTTAACTATTTATGAACTAACCACTCCTGGTTATTGCATGAGGTGGGAGTGTCTAGGAATGTTCAGATTTACGACTAGCCAAAAGCACTCATTCCCCCTCAGTTAGACAGATTCCATTTAAATGTAGATATGTACATTGTATTGGGATATTGACCACATATTCCTCTCCTGTATTAATTATCAATTCCTCCAATACCAAAATGACCTGTGTTTAATCCATATTTCCCCAGATATTAATAACTCGCCTTGGTAAGGGAAAAGGGCTCCATGCTGGGTATCATATGCAGGGCCTTCTGTTCCATTTATGAATATAATATTGGTTTCTGTCTTACACATTCCTATACCGAAATACATTTATTTTACATGTATGACTGTCCTACCTCTTAGTCCCCACCAACCCCTAGCTTAGAGAATTCCAGATGCCGGTTCGGCTCCACATTGTCTAGAAAAGGAGACCTGGTTCCATGCTTCACTAATCGTATAAACAATAGGACTGTTCCAGGGTGGAATGGTATTTTTATTGGTCCTAAGAACTAATACCAATAGTTAACCCATCTTACCAAGTCACTACACACTTTCCTGACATATAGTATCCCTGTACTTACCAGAAATACAGTATATGTATTAATACCAGTAATTCTCAATATTATATAGTATCCCTGTACCAACCAAAACTACAGTATAGTAGTTAATACTAGTAATTCTCAATATTATATAGTATCCCTGTACCAACCAGAACTACAGTATATGTATTAATACCAGAAATTCTCAATTTTATTTCGTTTTAGAAACTTATTCAGCCCAATTCACATTTGATCTACAATAGGCAGTGTAAAAGCATTGTTATAATACGTATTTTGACTAGTAAAAGCAACACAAATGTAAATGAAAGTTTCTGGTAGCAGCATCCAGTAAAAGCACTAGGGTTTCTACCGCTGTTTCCTGTAATGAGATGTCAGGAAAACTGTAGCATTAAATCTGTTTCATATCTGTCCAGCACCTAGGGGTCTTGATTTTTACTGGCCGCTGTAGCTTTTTGATATTGTCACACAACTGCAATTTTTAGTCTCACGGACCATTTCAAGGCAAATCATTACAATCATTTAGCCAATGACCTATCCTTTCTTTAAGAATGTATCCTATGGTTTCTCATCGTTTGTACTGCCCTGCAATCGAGTAGTTATGTATCAATATGTACCTGATTGAGCTGGTGCAGTACATTCAGGAAAATATTACTCATTATGTATTAAATTTAGAACAAAAAGTCAGCTAATGGTTCATTATATATAATGATAGACATGCACACAGCAGAAGAGTGAAATGGAATAGTTTGGAAAATATGCAGGAAATATTTATTTATTGATGAGAGGATGTCTGATCAGACCTTATTCTCAGATAAAGAACTCCCAGTAGTTTAAAGGTCAAGGTAGAGATTGAGAATAGCTTGTTAGGGATATCAATTCCCTAGGTGGTATGTTGAGAGATGAAAGAAGCCAGGGGATGTGTACACAGTTGAATTTACATATTCCTGTTGATTGAATAGGAAAGGGGAGGCTAAAGACAAGACTCCAAGGGGAAAAAGGTCACAGCTTTATATTATCTATCTACAGTATCTATCATGCCATGAATGATCCAGTAGGAAGGAAAGTCACTATATCTTTGCCTTATCTTATTAAGAGTGGTAACACAAAGAATGCACAAACCCAAATAAACCCAAAAAAAGAAAAAAAACCAGCCAACATACTATGCTATACACTATAACAGTAACACATTTATTGCAGATTTTATTGGTTTTATGTTTTATAATGGATTGCTCCCTATGCACTTTACACATGCCTCCAAATATATAATATATACTGCATATCTACTTAAGAACCACTGAAATAGTGAGAAATGTAATATAGCAAAATTAGAAGCAGTGAATACAATGAAATGCCTCCTTTTATTGGCTTGGAAGACAATCATTTGTAACATTTTATATTGAAATGACCATATTGTTCTCATACAGTAATGAATTATTTAAGTACAACATTAACTTATTTCCTTTGCTAAAAAGGGCTTAAAAAAATGCCTATTTTGTCTATATTTGCATTGTATCCTTGTAAATGATTCTCCTTTAGTCAAAACTACTGAATCCCAGCAGCTAGATAGAGATGTCCATAATAATTTCTCAAAGCCAGCTGACATGTACCAGGTCTCTGGTTTAGATGCCACATGCACGTGTAAGCATGCAGATCATTCCAACCCTTACCCCAAAAGGGTTAATAAATCCAATAATAAGTGTTAATAAATCCAATAATAATTCCAAGTACTCATGGAATATCGCACACCAGAAGAAAATAGTGTGTAGAAGGTAGGTAAACACACAATGTTTAGGGGGGCACCAAAAAAACTTTATTTTGGTGCTTTCCATATAATTACCATAATTTAAAGAATAACTAAAGGCTTGCATAAAAGTATGTGTAAAAAGTCCAATATTGGAACATGGCTACATACACATACCATGTCTAACATTTTCAAGGACTGAATTTATCCTTTTTTGTCCACTACGCCCAGCTAGTTAAATGTACATGAAACAGTTAAAGGGCATGTCCATCCCATCATTAGAGTTCACCTACCTGAACCGTTGTATTATTTTCATTCATTTAGTTTTTTTCTCCCAGATTTTCCCCAAATCACGGCCTAATGCTCCCGCACCTTTTTATAATTTTTACACATGCGTTAAGTGACTCCTAACTCCCATAAATATAGCTGGTCCTACATTCTGGTCTGAAGGCCCGGAAGTAGGGAAAGATGGAAAGGGGAGAGGCTCTTGATTGGCTGTGCATGTCAGAAACCTCTTAGGAGAGGTAAGGATTACACACTATTTTATTTTTTCATGACCTGTTGAACAAATGATTGTATCGACCACTACATTTGAGGGTTTCCGAATGATACATTCGAGGGTTACCTAAATTGAACGATATATTCTATATTTATGAACGGCTCATAAACGGCATAATTATCGAATTTTCAATAATTATTGAAAATGGCGCGTGAGTTCGGAAACGAACTAGTCCGAGCCCAAACTAGTTTAACAGTTTGAGTTCAGCCAAACTTGTAAGGTTCGGCCTGAACTTGGGTTCAGGTTTGGGTTCGAGACATCCCTAATGACTAATCAAATACCAGTGGATTTCTACCATTTGCTGGTAATAGAAACTTTCAATAACTCGTTTAATGCCAGTGGAAAGTACAGGTTCCTTTGGATTCCTTTCCAATGTGACTTTACTCAATTGTCTGAGAAGCTGTGTGAGGAAACCAAGCATTTCTTTTCATCTTCAAATATCCTCAGAGACATTAAGGCAGAAAAACAGCTGTTACTGTACATACTGCTACTGCGGGTACAATAGATTACTGTTTGGATAGAAAAACTTCTCAAAAATCTTACTTACCAATATCAAATTTCCCAACTAAATGTATAATTCATATTCATTGTAGTAAATGGCCTTGGTGCAATAGAGAACAGACAGGTTGATTGAAATGTGGAGCAAACATACAACGCAATGTATTAAATGGGAACAAGTACAGTTGGAGGACAATGCAGTTCTCTGTATTTCCTTATTTGTGAAAATGTAAATACACAGTTAAACAATGTATTTGAATTTGCATTGACTTCTTATTTAAAAAAATGCAATTACAAGGTCTCAGTTGAAAAATAGGGGCATTAAAGCTTCCAATATACTGTAGTTTATGTTGTTATAGAAAGTGAAGAATAGCTACTGTATTGAATGAAACTAAAATAATCCTGAATCCCATTCTGTTCTCTCTCTGTTCTGTAATGATGCCATTCCCCAATCCTCTGCACATGTGCAAGTGCAATAACTCGTGCAGCCTTTAAAGAGCAGGTGGCAACCTTTTGTGAAGTGGTGGTATGCTGTCCACCAGGTAAGTATTACATCCAAGATATTTCAAACCACAGTATTGTAATTTTGAGGCGTTAAGCTACTTGTGTGTAGGACTTCCAGACTGGGGTTACCTTGACGTGGTTGGAGGCTTTTCATCCATGTGATCACAGTATGTATACTAAAACCCCTTTGTTATAAAGTTATGCCAGTGGCAGATAATATGATATGTATGGGGCCTAGGAATGTGCATTGATTATCCTTCTATTGTTGTATAATGTTTGACCAGATCAGTAGCACTTCCGCTAATGTAGTTGTAAATTGGCCAATTGGGTGCTTCCAACAATTCTTGTATTGTAGTATTTATTGGGAGTCTTGGTCAGCCTCCATGTGGTAATAGCACCCCCAACACGCCCCTTAATGGGATTCCTATGCCTTTAATATACGACTGTGGCCTCTTCCCTCATTTTTAAAAGCCAAAGGGCTGAGGGGGAAGGAGAGAGGCCTGTTAATGGATTCCAGTGTGGTTAGAAAGAATGCACAAAGTTTGCTATCGTAATTAAAGTAAAAGAATTGAAAAGGTTAGACGTTAGGACCTTCCAGACTGGGGTTACCTTGACGTGGTTGGAAGGCTTTTCATCATGTGATCACAGTAATGTATACTAAAACCCTGTGTTTATAAAGTATGGCCAGGTTGCAGATAATATGATATTGTATGGGGCCTAGGAATGTGCATTGATTATCTTTTCTATGTTTGTATATATGTGTAATTTTTAGTTAGGGGGATGGACATGCCCTTTTATGCATCTTAATGGATTCCTAATTATTTATCAGCAGCATTTTGAAAAATCATTAAGGCTACTTGCAGACTAATGTCTGTTTGTCATTTTTGGTCGCGTTTTAAATAGCAGTTCCAGATGTTTTGCCGCTAGGAAAACATTGCATGCAGCATTTTCCTATCAGCAACGCTAAGAAACCTCCAGTAACAACTGGCCAGAATGACAAACACTTGCTCGTCTGAAAGTAGCCTAAGGCATTTCCTTATACATGTTGAGTGTCAGTTGGCTTTCTAATTGTACAGTCTGGAGAGAGAGAGGTCTGAGGAAGGACTCACTCTGGAAAAGACCAAAACCTGCTGAAATAAAATGAGAATTTCTTCACAATGCTGTTGATTTCAGCGATAAGAGATACATTTATCTGCTGGGAATTATAGCTTAATTTAAAAATTCATAGTAGATTAGAAGGCAATCAAACACTTTGCCATTCTAATCTGCACACAGTTTGTGTACATGTTTTGAAAGAATAACTGATGGTGTGCATTCACTGTAGAGCCGCCATGATGATTTGATATTAGCAATAAATAGCATTTTTCTTACATAAATACAGGGCAAACCCAATTGCTCGTTTGAGCAAAGCAGGCAATTTATAAATGTACAAACGTTGTTAATATGGAGCTTTGGTCTGGGATTGTTTTATTTCGGGAGATTCTGAGAGAAAGACTCTATTTTCTTTACAGATTAAATGACTTTATATAGCCCTCTGTCTTGTCCACGTGATTTTTCTTGTTTTGTTGCCGTCATTTATAGTGATGGACCTGAACCTGAGTTCGGGGCAAACTTAATGAGTCCGGACGAACTCGAACTATCTGAACTAATTATTGAAAATTCGTTAATTATCGAATTCGTGAACCATTAACCCTTGAATGTAATGTTCGAATTCAGTAACCTTCAAATATGTCCTTCAATTTTGTTAACCCTTGAATGTATCATTCCTTTTCGGTAACCCTCGAATGTAGCATTTGATTTTGGTAACCCTTTAATGTAGTGGTCGATTTCAGTAACCTTCAAATGTAGCGTACGAGTACGGTAACCCTCAAATGTGGTAAATTTTTGGTAATCCTCGAAAATATAGTTTGGTAACCCTTGAATTATCCATAACCCTTGAATATAGCGTGCGGAAACCCGACAATTGCCCGAACATGGGGAAAGAAGTGTTCAAATGAGTTTTGGTGACAGGGACATGTTCCCCAGACCATTTCCCAGTTGCCACAGCCACTTACATTTAGTTACCATTGCTATTTTATCTGTAATTTATCCAAACTTTTCGAACTATTTCCTCCCATTGACTTTAATGTGTTAGTTTTACTGAAGTTCATAAGTTCGGAAACAAAACGAACTTCAGGACATTCTGCCATGTCTAGTCTTTTAGGGTTTCTCTTTGTAGGTTCCACAAACCTGTTCAAAACAGACAATCAAATACATCAATACATACAATAAACACATCAAGAATGAAACAATCCATACCATCACCTGCAATCATATAATTTAGTCACATTTAGTGACATTCTTGTTTTTTATAGCAAGTATGAGTAATATATTCTGATTTTTCGAACAACCGAAATACCAGCCAATGATCTTTCCTCAAATTAACATTTTAGGAATAAACATTTAAAGGGGTGTATAAAAGCAGCGGAGGAAAACCTAGAAGGAGCTGACAAAAGGTGTTACCATGTGTGTATGTGTGAACTGTTATTAAGGCCCATGTAGATTTCCAGTTGTTGTCGCACATTTACGACCTCTATCGCTATTTAGAATCACGATCGTAAATTAACAACCATAAATATGGGGCCCCAATGCTACCATATACTGCCCAGATACTAGATTTTTTAACTTTAAACTTTAAATCTACAATTGTGGACATAAAATTACGATCACGGTCGTAATTCTACCATTGCCCATACAAGTAGTATTTTGCTACTGCATAGTATTGTACGA
This sequence comes from Hymenochirus boettgeri, assembly GCA_019447015.1. Classification (NCBI taxonomy): domain Eukaryota; kingdom Metazoa; phylum Chordata; class Amphibia; order Anura; family Pipidae; genus Hymenochirus; species Hymenochirus boettgeri. The sequence continues at coordinate 103,407,703 of CM033469.1, read as the reverse complement.
ACAAAAACTTGTAGGAAAAAAATTTACGAACGTACATTCTCGGGTGAGAATGTACTTCTATGATAACACCCAGTATCGGAGGTTTCAGATACCACGGTTTAATAAATGTGGCCCAATATTTTCTATAACAATAACAGCATAATGTAGATTGAAAAAATATTTTTAAAACTTCAGCTTAGCTCTCAAAACTACAAAGTTTCAACAAAATTTCAGTTTTGACCTTCAAATTCCCTGTTCATACCACCAATGTCTGTCCAACAAAACCCAGTGGGTCACAACAACACACTGCATGGACAAACATTGACAAATCTCTTAGCACTGAATTCAGATACAGTGCCACAATCAAGCAGTGATGCAGTCTGGCCTACAAACAGTTGTAAGTGAAAGAATTGGTCATGTTATCATTATATGATGCTGCCTTTGCGTTAAACCGCTTCATGAAATTTCTTGCTTGCTACAGTAAATATTCCACGCTCAACTGTAAGAGGTGTCATTTGAGTGAAAGGGTTTCTGAACAGCAGAAACTCGGCCATGAAGCATGTAAAGTAACAGAGCAGGATTGCAGTGTTAACTTTATAACTCTCGAGATCCAAATACCCAGATTAACCTATTGCAGCACAAACTGTAGGGTAAATAAAGTAACATCATGAACACTGCAATCTTGCTCATTAAAGTGCAACCTTGCTGCACTCTGTCCATCTAATATCTGAGGATAAGACAACCTAACTTTTCATGGTAAAGGGGGGGTGGGCAGACACACAATAAAAACATGGGAATAAGTGGAATATGGGTAGGAGGGAGGGCTAAAAGCTCAAGGGCTTATTTGCCAATGGAACCCAGATAGCACCTGGGTTTATATCCCTGGATGTACGCAGGAGACTAATCTACCCCAAGGATGGTTATCATCAGCTGTATCTGTAAATCTGCAACCAATCAAAGTTGACATACATGCTTAGGTAAAAGGTGTTAAAACCTAAAACTTCATATAATTTAGGCAATGGTGTCTTCAAGCACATGAACACTGTAAATGGGTTTGAACTTAAGCCTTACAATATAAGGCGGTGCCTGCAGATAAGATTAAATCAATAACTAGAGTCAACAAGTATCAAATCAACATATGTTTTTATTATAGCATTCACCATATCCCACTATATTAATAATAAAACATGTGACAAACCCCCATGCATGTGAAGGCTAATGGGGGTGTCTGTTGATTAAAAAAGACACCTACAGTATGAATGATTCCTGGATTTTGGGTGTGAAAATAAGATACAGTTCAACTCAAATATGAGAACAAGGAAATGATAACGTACAATCCAGTTGCATCTTGGATTACAAAGTTTGCTAATGCCTAACAATGTAGTGTCAAATCAGAGAGGGAAATCTGTGCAGGATGCTAAAGTCAAGTTTTTACACCTGCATTCAAATGTTAACCTTAGTGGCAGCAATGTGCACTAGATGCAATTAATAAATGATCCTGTTACTTACAATAAAAGGTGTTTTATAATTGCTAGTAAGTGACCAATCCTGCAATAATTGGGAAGGCAAAAACCAGCAATAAATATACAAGGTTTTCTATTTTTGGATCTTCCGCTTTCAAAGCAAGACTATTGCTTTAAGGAATTTGTCGGCTTATATATTGAAATCCTTTCGCAGTCACCTAAAGCTCTGTCTCCTGCTTCAGGAGATGCAAAATGTAAAATGCAATAGTCATTGAGAATTTGATAATGTTTTATGCCCTGTGGAGCTACTGTATGTTTTTATTCCTTTCCTTGTGAAGTAAGAAATGAAGCAACTCTTTGCAAGGCATACATTAGCATTCGTAACAATGCCGTGGAAAAAAAGTAATTTAAATGGGACTGATTAGAATTTTGATAGGGAACCGAAGAGCTTCTAAATAAATGCTGATCAGGTAATAAGTAGAACAAGCCATTTATTTTAGTGCCCAAACTATCTATTCAAATCATTGGGTCACAGATTCTCAAACATGCACGATGACTGTTCATTAATTATGCACTTCTCACTCAGTAATTGTCCAATACAACTATTGACTATAAGGTTACGTGCCCAGCCTCGGAATTCTGCTTAAAGGACAAACTTTGCATTTCTTACTTTCTCTTACAATTAACAGCATTAAGCTTCACCTACTGTCACTAGATGTGCTATTAAGCAATCATATACTTTATCTGTGTGAATGGACGGGCACTGTGACCCAGCATAAAACTAAATATGCAGCAGATTGGTTGATTAGCAGCCACTACTTTTGGAAATAGACAGTCTGGGTTTTTGAAAAGATGTCTTGATGGCATTGTTAAAAGAAACCTCTTAACATTTCTGCAGCGTTGCCTCCTATATTGTCCACTGTTATCTCTTTAGTCAGGGTTTTTTTTTTTAATAAGGTATTTCAGCATTAATGGCATGGGATAAATCCTACATCTATATTTCAGATCTCTGGATGGTGTAGAATTCTAATAGCTACATTAATGCTGTTTGAACCATAGGATTGCTGCTGGTTGCAATAATCAGATGGATTAGGCTTAAAATGTTTTAGAAAGACAGCTATGATTTCCCCATATATTATAATGTACAATGTATAAAATCTTGTACTGATAAAATACATGTGCAGTTTTAACCATAGATTTAGGGATTTTTTTTCATATTTGGCCCACCGCATTCATAAAATGGCTTCTGCATTCTGTAATTTATTTATTTTCATCTGTGCATAAAGTAGTCAGTCACATGAGCCAGTGCAAACCATAGGAATATCTTACAAGGTATTTTGTTGGGGGGTGGGGTGGATTAGAGTTGTAAAGAGTAAAGCTAGGTACACACAGTTCTGATAAAGCCCCAATACCGTTGGATCCGACGGTATCGGGGCTTTATTGGCGGTGTGTGTACATAGTTTTCCCGCGTGGCCAACGAACGTTTGGGTTGGCCGAGCAGACGTTCGGGAAATACGGAAAATTTCCCTCGGCCATGGTAGATCCTGTCTGTCCTCATTCAAAGATCTGGCAGGTGTGTACCCAGCTTTAGAACACAAGTACGAAACAAAATGAAGGGGGACAATTTTTCTTAAAAGGAACCCAGTAGCAGCCACTGGTACCTGCCTTCTCTTCTTTTTCACAACCCAGACATGTTCAATGTGTTTCATCCAGGGAGAGAGAATTCTTATATTTCTGTGCTAAGGGGATGGTAAACACAGAAGGTGTTTGGTCTGTTTACTTTATAATGCTGTATTTTTGTAAAAACTAGAAAGACAAGCACGCATCGTTCTAAACAGAAGTCGGGTACAGTAAAAAGTGATTTAGCATTTATACAGAAATGTACCAGAGTTTTGATCCAAACCTTGTTTAAGATAGAAACTCCCAGTTTTGCTATTGAAACGATAACATTTCGGTGCAGATCTGCCTTGTAAAATAAACACTGTACATAGGCAGATGTAATGGGCAAGTCCAGCCAGGAAATAACTAAGTGGTTTTAGCCCCCTTTTGTCCTAAAACCTAGGATCCCTTTTAATCTTACCTTAATCCGACGCTCCTGAGATATACTTACTTTTACTTCAGATGATCCCTCCCGCCTTCAGCTTTCTCTTTCAATGCAGTTATGAGCACGCGGGAGCAAGATCTTCTGGGTATGGACTGTCAGGCATTTGTTGTGACATCACCATCGTGGCCAGGACTGACAGTACATACCCGGAAGAAGGCAGGAGGAAATTCCTTTTAACATGCAGTTATATTGGTGATTACATTTTCTAATGACCAATTTCTAACATAGTATAATCTGTTGTATTTATAGGTGATGGCTGAAGCTTACCCCCTAAAGCTGTCTCCCTATCTAAATGCATTGCTGAATTACTAAACCGGTCGGTATCTGGTGCTTCATATTCTAATGCAACTTTTGAATGGAGGACACAGCAAAACAGCAAGGGATGCGGATAGATGAAATAAAAGTTCTTAATGGTAAAAATGGAGCTAATTTTGCTCTAACCAATCAGATGTTATGCAACATTTAAAAGCTAAAATCTCGTTTGTTGGGGCTAAATTAGCCTTATTTTTAAAGATAAGAACTTTTAATACATGGGCCTGAATGGCTTTATTTTTGATTAGGGGAAATATTTTTATAACTTTTTGCAAGTTTTGTCTTTTCAGTTCCGTCATACAATCTCGTGTTGAGTGTGATTACAATGACTTCTCCAAGCAGGTCAGTAATCGAGGTTGTTGCTCACCTGACATCATTGCACACATGCACATGACATCATCACACACAGCTGCAACGTATTACACATGGCTGCATCAATAGTTTAAAGCTATAAAACTGACTGTTAAACCAAGACTTTTTAAAATAAATTAGACTAAAATTAGCAAAATTATATTGAAATTTAGAAATAATTCAAACTTATTTTCAGGGTGCCTGAGTTTGTAAAAGTCACCTGTGCAACTATGCTTGTGGTAGTCATTCAAGGGACAAGCTGAAGTTGTCAGTTTTTGCTAAAACATGGATTGCTTACTGCATTTATAGTAGAGAGAATGCAGCAACTGGTAAAAAGTAACACATGGTAAAGGATAAACCTGTCAATGGATCAAAAAAGAAACAAAAGTAACTAATGTTCCAACTGGTTACACTGTTACCTCCTAATGTAGTAAAGCATTAACCTGCCTTGTACCTCACTGTTACAGCCCTTTTTGGTGGTGACTTCTTTATTGCATTGGGATATGGTTAATGGTTAAAGCACATCTCAACACATAAATTGAAAATTTACATATAGCTGCAGAACTCCCTAAAACCCAAGTTAAGTTTTAACCCAAACATACTTAAAAGACCCCGTCCCTTGTCCAACTGCTGCGCTTCTCCTCCCTGCTTCCTGGTCGCAGCGGTCGGTGACATAGTAACATAGTAGTTGAGGTTGAATAAAGACATGCGTCCATCAAGTCCAACCTTTTCCCCCTCCTTTTTTTAAAAAAAAAAATCAGTTTTATTTTGTGCTCACCCAAAGTTAACAGTGAATACACACACAGGGTTATACAATAAAAGTTCTTTAAAATGGTGCTAATTTTGCCCCAACCAATCAGATGTTAGCTTTCAAATGTTAAATAAGATCTGATTGGTTGGGACAAAATTAGCACCATTTTAAACAATAAGAACTTTTACTGAATCTCCCTGCTACTACTTATGTAAACAGTTATAGAGAAAATAAATATACATACATTAGTACATTTTGTTATATATATATATATATATATATTTATCTATATTTTTTATTCTGGTTGATTCAACAGTACACTTGTCATATATTACATTTCAGATTGTGTTATTAAGTTTCACACTCCTTTTTAACACTACCTAACAGTTGATCCAGCCCATTACGCCAAATACCTGACAGCCACCTCACTGCTGCTGTGCTTGCTTGAAATGAGTTTGCTACAGCAGCAGGAGGCTGTACCCAGGTGGTGAGGGACCAGGTCTTGTAAGTATGTTTAGGTGCATATTTGGGGAAGGTAAGTAAAACGTAAATGGGGTTTGGTCCTGCAGCTATATGTACATTTTTAATTTATAGGTGGACATGCCCTTTAATTCCTTTTTTAAATAAAATCCTATATAGTAGGCTATTTAATTCGGACGGGACCATATTAATAAAAATCCAGCTTCTCACTTTCTAATAGAATCTATCTGTGTTCCAGTACAGTAAATAGACAGGGAGAGTGACCCCCCCCCCCTACCAATGTGGTCATATATGAATTGCAAATGTGCATGTGTTCCCGAAGCAGGGAATTCAAACAACCCAATATAAATTAAACTATACAAAAGCCTATGAAACCTGCAGGACAATGCACAGCTGGCTGTTATTCTATACTAAATACTGGTCTTGTTGGTTAGCATGAAAAAGGCATCTGTAGTGAGATGTATACATTGTTCGAATACAGACATAAAAAAGGTTAGTGTATGCTGCCTTATTCTAACCTTCCTCTGTGGCTCTACTGCAGAGCTCCCCACTCCCCTTCCCCTCTCTGGTCATTCCCCCGTTCATATAATCCGTCTGTGAACCAAGCTGCTCATGCGCATTAATCTTCCTACAAGTCACTCTTACCTTTGTAAACAAAAGAAAAAACCCTCCATATGTAAGCCTGTAGAGAGCAATTGACTCCATTGTTCTGGAGACACTTGCTACATAAGGAGCGGGAGGGAGTTAGGAGAGACCCGATCTCCCTCTGACAGGCAATAAATTGGTTAAAGCTTGGGAGAAGGGGGATGCAGTCCTGCTTTTTCTGCTTCTTCTCCTTCCCTTTACTTCTGTTTTTAACCCAGTAATTGCCAAGCATTTTAGTGAGCAGGAAGGATTCATTGGGAGACTTGCTGTAAAACTTGTGTAAGCATATATACTACACCATATGCTGTTAGGGGATTTGATTGACAGCAGGAGTGGTGTATTAAAATCTTGACTTCTTTTAACTTATATATCTCAGGACAGAGGTGGAAACTGAAGAAAATAAAGGTACTCCGGGGGTTTCCCACTATACCCTTTGGTAGGAGCTGCTATTGGCACATTACTTTGGAAGTGTGATTGCCCCCACATGCCATCAGACTGTACTGAGAAAGAAACAAAGGGGCAGTCCCACTGGGCTGAACTAGTCACATTTTGCTAACCATTTCTCCAGGGTTTTCCAGCCATTTGAACTGCCTCAGTGTGTCAGATATTTAACCAGTCACATATTGCCAACCAATGCAACCATTTCACCAGTCTGTTTTCTAACCATTTGAACAATATCATTTTTTCATCTGCCTCAGCTTGCCTGCCTTTTCCGGTTTATCTATTTGAGAAATTGGTATGTACATTATAAAATAAATGTGCAAAATTACCACCCCATACACATCTTGTTTAAATTTTATTATTTTGAAAAGTTCAGTTTAAAATTTCATAAAGCTTCCCCATAATAAGGCACACACAATTTATAAAGGCATGCCCACATGGTCTGTGGTTGAGGCACAAAGCTGGGAATTGCAACTACATTTTAGGCAACTCAGGTTACAGATCATGGCAAGGCAAAAAAAAGGTAGAAAGTAGAATTTTCAAAGCTGCATATTAGATTTTTTTTTAAATGCTGACTGTGGTCTTGATTTCTTCCAGATTAGTAAGAATTATATAAAAAGCCTTCCATTATACCATTGTTAAAAATAAAACCTAAATCTCTAGATAAAATTTGTAAAAAGTTATTACTGGACAGGTTCAACAATATTACTTCCTGCTTGAGCACTTCCTCTTTTCAGTAATGTGACCAGCTTGTAATCATGTGACCAGCCTATGCCTACATTAATAGGCTCTCCTTCTCAATTGTCATTCCCCCCCCCAGGTACTTCCTGATTTCCCCAGCATTAAGTCTTAACTGAGCATGCTTCTCCCCTGGGGTGAACGGGTGGGGCAGAGGTCAGGTGATGTCACTCAACTGGAAGCAGGAAGTTTGAACATTCACCCCAATGTAATTTCTCACAGGCTCCAGCCAGAGATGTGATTGTCAGCTAATTTTAAAGGAAATACTGCAGGCTTTCATTCAACCCTAACTTGTTTTGAGACCACAGTTGCCCTTTAAAAATGTCCCAGGACATCATACTGTATCTTACTTATGTAGTTTATGAACCAGTTTATGAACCAGTGAAAATGTCTCCTTCATTTATATACAATTGTTTCATTTAATAATTTGGAGAAAATAATCTCATGTGTTTTCTCATAGATAGATAGACTAGAACTTAAGAAATAGAACCTGAATTCAAATCGAACTTTAATAGTTCGAATGAACCCAAACTTTTTCGACCATTTCAGAGTTCAAACTTTTTGAACTAATGAGAATTTTTGATAATTCTAGAAAATGTCGCTGAAGCTGTCTCTGGTGGTCAGAAAATATTGTAAATAAACGGTATCTCAAGTCGCACTTCAAAGTGAATTTTAGTGCTTTATTATAAACCAAACATCAGAAACACAAAGTTTCACGCACATTTCCCCCGAAACTTTGTGTTTCTGATGTTTGGTTTTTAATAAAGCACTAAAATTTACCTTGGAGTGTGACTTCAAAGACAATTTATTTCCGATATTTTGCTTCCCTTGAATGTGGGAAGCTTTTCTGGAAATCAGCACCCACATCGGCTTGTGTGCTTAAGGACTTTTGGTATATTGCATGCTTATTGTTATACAAAAGGAATCATGCCCAGCATGGAGTGGTAGAAAATCCTTGTGGCATACCTAAAAAAGGGGTTAACAAAAATCTGTCTTTAAAGGGTGAGTTCAGTAGAAGATATCATTATTTTTAAAATCGTAAGATTCAATACGTAAGATCGCGCTACTTACCTTAGCCCGATCCCACGATACAATACCTGACGTAAACGAGATTACGTCAGGTATTGCATCGCGGGATCGGGCTAAGGTAAGAAGTGTGACCTTAATGCTCTGCAACCAGTCCCGTTAAGTTTCGCACTACGAAGTAGCGCAAAACTTAAGGATAGGGGGTTTGGATTGTTAGCACAGTGCTATTTCCAAAAACATTTCTCTAAAATCCATCTTAAACCCATGTTAACCTGAAATTTCTTCGGGTTAACATGGGTTTTAGAAGGATTTGGGCCATATTGAATCTCCCCCATAGTTTATATACGGTAACTCTACCATCTACAAAGCTAAACAACAAAGAAAAGATTATTCTGCTATATAATCTAGACATACAGATAACATCAACAAATTATTATAACTTTATATATATATATATATTTTTGTTGAATTGCCATCTCTTTAACACTTTAACAGAAATACAAGTTCCCCAGTGATGTACCATAAGATGAACTGTGACATAAGGCTCATAATGACCTTCTACATATGGTAGATTTCAAACAAATATGCTCTGATGGGTAAACTAGGTCTTTTCCTATAGGGATTTTTTGTCAAGAGAAATAGCACTATTTGCTCAGTATCCTCTATAACAAGCATATTACGTTTTTAGCAAAATAACAATATGTAACAAGGAATAAACATGATTCTTTAAGACCTCACAAGAGATGCTTTAAAGATGTACATGACATTTCAAACAAATGAAAAGATTGGATACTATTAGGCCCTGAAGGCTGCTGCTTACAGATTCTGACACTTAATCCCAATATTTGTTGGAAAAGCTTTGTCTTGGGATTTTTGGTCAGCATGTTATAAATTGATCTGACAGGCTAAAGTAACGAGATGCTTTGTGTTGTTTCATTGGGATGGCCTCCAAGAAAATCAGAATACTGAAAGACACTATATTGATTCATCATGGACGGTAAGTACTTAGAGTCAGAGATATCATTACTTGATTCAACCCTATCCTACAGGAAAGGTCCTTATTATGCAGTGGTTTCAACAAAGAGTTAAAAATATCATGTGATCATTTATGAATCAAATTAAAAGAAAAATAGAATTATTACAATAAATAGTATAATGCTTCTTAGTTTTGTATATCTGCAATTTAGTTATATTTATTTTACTGAACACAAATTATTGTATATTCCCCATACAGAAAATCTCTCTCCAAGATAAAGAGAGTGCTACTCTGGCCTTTTAACTAAGCAAAAAAATAGTATGCTAGGGCCCAGTGGGATATGGACAAGATAGCTGACAATGTCACAATCTTACTGTACTAGAAGATTTTCATATATATTTAACCAGAAATACATCTTTACAAACATAAGTTTCACTATTATTCTAAGATGCTGAATATAACTCTTAAAAACATTTATTTTTTAATTTTAAGGACAGGGTAGACAATACAATAATCTAGAATCGCACTTCAAAGTGAATGGTAGATTTATTTGAAATCAATCATTAACACATAAAATGTTTTGAGGGTACAAGCCCCATTCATCAGGTGATGGTTGTGCAACACAATGTGAGTTTAAATAGCCTATTACAAAGAAGTAAGACACCCCTTCCTGGGTGTGTCTAGTGCAAAATTAGCATATATTCTCAATAAGAGCAAATATTAATAAAGTTCATCTGGTTCTTACTTTGTAATAGGCTATTTAAACTCGCATCGTGTTGCGCATCCAGCACCTGATGAAGGGGGCTTGTACCCTCGAAACATTGTATGTGTTCATGATTGGTTTCAAATAAATCCACCATTCAGAGTACAGTAGTGTGACTCTACATTTTATATTTGCTGATTACGTATGTTTCCTTAGAAGTAGGGAAACTAGAGGTCTGCACGCGTGGGGGCAGTGTGCATATGGACTTTGTTTGTTACTTAGACAATAAAATAGTAGAAAACATTGCATTTCATAACAATGGTACCATTCTGGGGGGAGAAAATCACTTACTTGCAAGATCAAAGTATCAGATCATTGAGGGCAAAAAAGTAGGACTTTGTATACCAGACCAGGTACCATCAGATCCTATGCAAATTGCATGCAATTAAGAATTTGTACAGTGCAGAATCTAATCTGGTAACCTTCCTTCAATGAAAGCTGACTGATTATTTGCATTTAGAAACACAGATGTCTATTTCTGTTTTTTGTTAACCCTATTGAAAAAGGATTTTTGCCTAAAAAATCTTTTTAGGATCTCACAGACATGGATATTTATTTTATGAGAAATGGGCAGAGAGGAAAAGGGACAAAATTAAAAAATGATGCAGAAATTCTTTCTATTGTTACTGTGAACTCTGGTGTACTACATTATAGGTACAAATAATGATATCCATAGACTAGTGAAAAATAGTTTTTAAACGTGACGTGAGTGACATAAATGCGGGTTTGGAAATAACTGTTTACATCGATAAACTTTCAAACATGTACAGAAGTCTGAAGCAGCGAAGCAACAGAAATCATAGAGAAATGTTTAATATTAATAGAAACCAAAAGTTTTTCCGATTCTGACATGGCTGAAATGACCAAACTGTAAATTTGTATAGGGCAACTATAATGTAAGATCTGTCTGTCACTTAAAATCAGGGTACACAGTCTATACACAGTATAGAGAGAACGTTTGGGACTGCATATTTCCCATGGCCGACTCCCTATATAATTTAGAACAGGGGGTCGACCAAGGCCGATGGAGATTTTCCGGGTGATCAATCACGAAGGCGAACTTTCGCCGGCATTGGGAACGATCATTCGTGCTGTACACACATCGACGAGAAAGGCCCAACTCTGATGAATCTGCCAAAATCGTCTCTTTCTCTTCCATGTGTGTACCCAGCTTTATTGTACTATGCATTGCAGAAATGTGGGAGGAACATAATCTGGTGCTAAATTTGTCCTTTAAGACCACAATGAAACAGATATATGAAACTGAATATAGGTAAGATCATAGGGAAGAATTAAATATCCCCAGGCCTTTCAAACAGACAACTTATTGGATACCATAACAGTTACATGGCAAAATAACTTAAAATATCCAATGATGGTTTAACAGAGGATAGATTTTGGAATAGCTACTATTATGGCAAGGCCACAAGGACAATATTTTAAAGCATTGGTCTATCTAAAGTCCTTTTTACTGAATATAACACTTTGACAGATCTCTATAAGTGGGATCACATGATTCTCCTTTAAGCATTTAACTAGAGTAACCTTCCTAAAAAAAAGCATTTGTAAAAATGACATTCTCCAGATGAAGTTCTTTTCACCTACATATTGGATACTTTTCTCTTTTAGTGTTATCCACAGCTTATTTTTCTTGTTTTGCCTCAAGACCAGTTTTCTTTTGTCATTCTTTTATCTGTCATCCACACTGAATCTGCTACTTGATTTATTTACTTATCCTTTGTATTTTGCTTTAGCCCATATAACTGTCTTCCAGGAATTCTTCTTCGTTATAGGAAATATATATACGATGAAGTAGACAATGCTTACTTTGCTTTGTTAAGCTATTAATTTTTTTCCATATGCACACAGGCGATTTTCTCATGTTGATTAGCGAAATCAGCCCAATGTACATTTTATTCAAATGATTGTTTACCGGTAGATCACAAAGACACGCATCATTAGGCAAATACAGCTCTCTAAGTCATAAACTTGCAAAAGAAGAAAATACTTTGTTCAATTATTTATGGAGATTTATACAATTAGTCATCATAAGATTTTATGTTTTTATCACTTTGAAGTTAAATTTGCTGGTAGAAATATAGATTTACAGGCAGTCCCCAGGTTAGGAGTTAGGTTCTGTAGGTTTGCTCTAAAGTTGAATTTGTATTTAATTTGAAACGGTAAAATAAACCTATTGAATGCAACTTAGACAGATGTTTGCAGCATTTTAAAAATTGGATTGTGGTGCTGGCCGGCACAAGGTAGGTAAAAAGGGAGGGTTGGGGCCCATTAAACAGTGATGGGTGGTTAACTACCAGAGGACCAACTGGCTGTACCCTCCTGCAGAACCCCATGCTGCACAGTATTGGCCCTTATGCCCCTCCATTTGGTTTGTATGTAAGTGGGATGTTTGTAACCCAGGGACTGCCTGCATTCATTGACGTATTATATGTAGCATTCTTTGTTTTGTGTCCTCTCAAATAAATTATTAAAGTTAATGATTAAGATGGATTAATAAATACATATTATTTATAATGTATGTTTGTAATTTCATAAAATACTCATATTGCAGTTTGGTATGATTATAAAGAAGAGCTAGATGCCAATGCTACATTTAAACAGGAAGATCAAATGTATTTTAAGACCAGAACGATATAAAGGATCCCTTGTTCTCTGTACCATTGTCCTTGGAAAAGAACTTAAGGCTCATACACAAGTATGATCGCAGGAGGCGGCCCGTGACATGTGTATGAGCTTGACAATCGAGCCATGTATGGGCAAAAACGATTGTTCGGTCAGGGCTCATCATTTGGTCTGCCCACATCAACGAGCCCTGATCGAATGTCAGTGTCCACAATCCGATTGTATGATCCGCGGATCATACAATTGGATTTACCTACTCAAAAAAATTGAACTGGTCCAATAGGGAAAATTTTCGTACGATTGCCAGCTGGTTGTCACAATCCAACGATCCTACGATATCAGAAATATCCCAATATCATCCAACTGCGATCTACCAATTATGGCCACCATTAAACATTTTGTTAATTTACAACTTGCTAAGTTCTACTGTGTATTTGTTGTTTACCACCTCAAGGATAACGGCAATCTTGGTCAAATTGGTATAGCTTGGTTCCAGCCTCTAGCACCCTGCTATGCTTATTCCTCTTACTGTGGAATTTTATACTATATTTACTGTACATTAGATTTATGAGGCTCTGTGTTGGGCAGAAATGTTCTGTTGATTTGTTTGTTAATAGCTAAAAGGACACATATAACCTCAGCATTACACCAATTCGATAATCACCCTGAGATGAATACCGAATTAATTGTAATATCAAGTGGAGCAGTTGTTTTTCCTGCAGAAGTTCCAACAACATTTACTTGTCGGATTGTGTTTGCGATCGTAATCACAATCAATTTTGCAGAATGATCGGGGCAGTTGCTTGTCAGAACGTGGAGGTAAGTTTGTAGTGCATGCCCATCATAAAGATAATTCAGCAGTTCATTTGCAAACACAATTCCAACAATCATTTTCCTCTTGTATAGTAGAAGTTTCTGAAAACTTTAGCTTAGTCCATCAAGGAATGGAGTTCCTGGAATGTTTTAATGTGAAATTTTTAGAATTTTTAAATAAGATATATAAATAAAATCAAGCAGACCATCAATCTTAATGAGAAAACTTACTGGAGGGCGTTGTAAAGAAAACGTAAAGGGAATGTTTAAGTGTAAACATTTTATTTGGCTTAAAAAGCTGCACAATGCTCTATTAATGTGAGTTTCTGTGTGTGAGTTTTAAAACCTGCACCAGGGACACTGAATGCAATCAAAGGACAGGTAATTCGCACCTATAAGGACTGTGACACAGCTGAATGCAATCAAGCAACAGGAAATTAGTTCTGATTATGTCTGTGACACAGCTGAGAACAATCAAGAGGCAGGCTGTCAGCACTAATTAGGTCTGTGACACATATCCATTTAAGTCTAGGTGCAAAAAATAACTTGGAAATGCTTTCATGAATTCCTTAGCTAGCACATTTCTATGTTTTGCTTGTTAATTTAGCTTGAAAAAGCTGTTCTTTCTATTTCTTCTTTTTCTTTTTCTTCTTCCGTTTTCTTCTTCTGCTTTTTTAGACTGTATCTCCTCCCACAGTTTTTGAGCTAGAGACATGAAATTCGGTACAGACGTGCGGGACATATAGGAGAAGTGTACTATCTTCTAGCTAAGGAATCCACGGAAGCGTTACAGCGTTATCTGCGAATTTCCGGGCATTTTTCCCCATAGACTATAATGGAAACAATCTTAAAATGAGGATTTTTTTTTAATTCACTTTATTTATCAACGATATAATACATATTAACAAACACATCATAATATATTTATCTACTAAGCATCATGACTAACTTATGTTTAAGTATTCCACATAGACCACCTACACATCAGTGTAACTCATAGTATCTCATATACACGAGATATTATTATACAATTATAACATAATATAGTATACCATATGAGTACATACCAATACACTTTGAGGAAAAAAAAAATTCAACCTTGAATGATAAAGAACCGCAGAAGATACAGCTGATATTTTATTCTGCCAAAATCGTTACCTAGCGTATGGACCCGCTTTTCCACCCATCGGGATCCCAATTGTCGCGTTAGAGTTAACCCATCTCCCCCAGACTCTTTAACTGTATATATCTAAAATTGTAGCTGCTTGGGAGATCGTATTTATCTTTCATTTGCTCGAACGGGATTATTCCATCCTCGTTAATTATATGTTTAAATATTCTGACCCTAGTCTTCCCCCATAGCTTTTGTTGAGCCAATGCTGCCACCCTCCACCCAGCATTGTATGTATTTTAATTGACTGGCCCAATAGAACAGTTTAAAATCGGGTAAAGCCAACCCTGCTTTGGTCTTGGGTGCCTGTAACTGCTTTAAGCTTACCCTGGCACTTCTATTACCACACAAAAAGGAAGTCATCATACTATTGATTTTATTAAAAAAGGATTCCGGAATGTACACCATTGAATGCTGTAAAACATATATCTTTGGAAGCATAAAGAATTTTATCATATTAATCCTTCCATACAGATTTAATGGTAATGCCTTCCAATGTAATAGTTTTTCTTTCATGTACACCAATAATGGAGCGATATTCAACCTGTAAAAGCTTTCTGGGCTTTTAGCTATGAATATTCCTAAGTACTTAAATGACTCCACTATCGAAATTGAGCACACTGAATTCAAATCACTATTCCATTTATCAAGTAGCATTATAGATGATTTACTCCAATTAATACAAATCCCTGATAAGTCACCGAACTCACTCAACATTTTTTATCACTTCTACCAATGATTCTTTGGCTGCATCCAAAAATAAAATAAGATTGTCTGCATACAAAGCAATTTTTTCCGGATATGGCCCCAACGTTAGACCTTTAATCATAAAGTTAGACCTAATCTTAATTGCTGTTAACTCAATCCAGTGCAAATAACAAAGGCGAAAGAGGACATCCTTGTCTAGTACCTCTATGAAGAAAAAACGAATCAGACATTTTACCAAGTGTTGATATTCTTGCTTTAGGCTGGTTATATAGCAATTTTATCCAAGCCATTAATTTGAGATCCAATGCCAAAACTCTTTAATAATTCCCACAAAAATTCCCATTGTACCGTGTCAAAAACCTTCTGGGCGTCTAATGAGCGTATCATTCGTATGTTATCATGGTTTATCTGGGATTGAATTAGTACTCTCCTTATATTTGTTGAGACAGTTTTCCCTGGCATAAACCCCATTTGATCTACAGGAATTAAAGATAAAATAATTTTTTGCAATCTATTGGCCAGGACTTTCGCCAATATTTTATAGTCCACATTTAAAAGAGAAATCGGACGATATGCCTCATGCTTTGTCGGATCTTTCCCAGCTTTTAACAACACTATTATATTGGCTTCAAACATAGAAGGGGCAAATTTCCTGATTCGTACGCATACAAATAGGAGTTTAACAAAGGAATACTTAGAGTATCTAAATATCTTTTAAAAATTTCCACAGGGATCCCATCCAAACCAGCTGCCTTTCCTGATTGCATTTGGTGAACTGCTAGTTTAACTTCCTCCAAATTAAATCATATTTTCCAACCCATTATATTGCTCACTAGATAATTGTGGAAATTTTAATCCTTTTAAATACTGTCTAACCTCCTGTTCTGTAGAAATTAAGTAGGAACTATACAAAGATTTAGAATATTCTTTAAAGCTCTCTTCTGGGGAATCCAAAACGCCTAATTGCGGGTGTACTATTCTTTGGATAAATATTGGGGCCTGTGCATTCTTAGACATGAAAGACAACAGTTTTGCCGATATATTTCCTAATTCAAAATATTTTTGCTTCACAAAAAAGATTTTGCTTTTTGCTTTTTCATATAATAAAGCAGTATATAATCTTTGCTGTTTCTTCCAAGTGTCAAATAAAATTGAATTTGGATCTCTGATATACAGGGAGATTCAGTAAAAGTTCTTATCGTTTAAAATGGTGCTAATTTTGCCCCAACCAATCAGATCTTATTTAACATTTAAAAGCTACCATCTGATTGGATGGGGCAAAATTAACACCATTTTAACGATAAGAACTTTTATTGAATAACCATGTTAGTCTTGTTGTACAACTTGCATGTTTTGCTTAAGGACTTCCTCATCAGCTCTAGATTGTTTCTTTATATAAGAGACTTATAAGTATCCCATTTGATCAAGGGTGATACCGGACCTTGGTCTATTGCCAGAAAATTCTCTATTTCCACTTTTATTTGATCCATCCCTAACTCAGGGAATAGAGAGATCCAAAATTAATTTAGTTTCCAAAATGTAACCCCTTCATTCTCTTTGCCCATTTCTAGTGATATTAATAGGGGTGTATGGTCAGATGGACCCCTTTGGAGCACCTTCACGTAGTCCAATTTCCTTGCCAGGGATGAAAGGACCCCATAAGTATTAGACTGACATGTATATACCAGTGTATCCAGATATAGGTAGTCCCAAGAATCCACCCAGCCCCATTCTGTTATACTTTGCATCAATTTAGTTGGCCTTACTGCTTCTTGATTAATAGTCCTGGGGGGGAACTTGCCTCTCAATTCATCTAAAACCATATCACCCATCACCACCAAAAATGCACTAGGATAATTTGCTATAAAATCAATTATAAGAGAAATCATACTTATATTTGCAGGTGGAGGATTATAAATTCGGCAAACTACATATTGTCTCTGATCAATTTCTAACGCTATACACACAAATCTGCCTGCCAGATCCACTTTAGTATCCAATATTGTAAATTTCAACATTTTATTAAAAAGTATTGAAAACCCTGTGGAAAAACTAGAGTGAAAGCTATGTACCGAATATCCGAACCATTGTTTTTCCCACATTTTCCTATCTTGACTGGTTAAATGTGTTTCTTGCAGGCACACAATATCAGGAGCCTTATTCTTTATAATCTCAAATACCACCCTTCTCTTTCGGGGTTTACGTATGCCTCAAATATTCCATGATAAAATTTTTAACTTTCCCATCATCCTACAGCTAAATATAAAAATGTGGATTTTTCAAAACAGTTTGTTTCATGGTCATAAATACAAACAGTAATACCCCCAACCCCCCACACAGACACAGGTACACCCACCTACTGACCTACCTTTCCATTCCCATGGAAGCCATACTTAAAGGGTAACTATAGTCAAAAAACTAATTTTAATCAATCATCAATGAAAGTTAGTTATATAGTCATACATGCCAAAACACATATCCCCAACCTCTTATGGGTACACACACCTACTGACCTACCCTTCCATTCCTGTGGCAGCCATACTTAAAGGGTAAATAAAGTTAAAAAAAATTATTTTGATATAGCCTCAATAAAAGTTAGTTTTATGGTTGTAAACACAAAAAAAAGACATACCCCCTCAACCAGACCCAGGTACACACACCTTCCGATCTGCTTATCCATTAATGTGGCAGCCATACTTAAAGGGTTACTAAAGTAAAAAAAACTAATTTAGATTTATCCTCAATAAAAGATAGTTTTATGGTTGTAAACACACAAAAAAAATACCCCCTCAATCAGACCCAGGTACACACACCTACTGATCTACTTATCCATTACTGTGGCAGCCATACTTAAAGGGTAACTAAAGTAAAAAAAATAATTTTGATCCATAATTTAAAAAGTTAGTTTTTTTAACCCCCACGGGGCATAAGTACAAACACCTACTGAACTACCCCTCCATTACTGTTGCAGCCATACCTAAAGGGTTACTAAAGTAAAAAAAACAAATTTTGACCAATCATCAAAAAAGTTTGTTTTTTAACTTCCAACCTGATCCAGGTACACACGCCTACTCACGCCTACTCACCTACCCTTTTCATGGCAGCCATATTTAAAGGGTAACTAACATACTTAGTATGTACCTTACCCAGGTACATACTACTGACCTACCCTTCCATTACTGTGGCAGTCATACTTAAAGGCTAACTAAAGTAAAAAAAATTAATTTTGACCAATCATCAAAAAAGTTTGTTTTTTTAACCCCCAACCTGAGATAGGTACACACACCTACTGACCTACTCTTCCATTTCTGTGGAAGACATACTTAAAGGGTAACTATAGTCAAAAATACATTTTGATCAATAATCAAAAAAGTTTGTTTTTTTAACTTCCAACCTGACACAGGTACATACACCAACTGAGGTACCCATTCATTCATGTGGCAATTATATTTAAAGGGTAAGTATACTAAAAATCATCAAAACCAATCATTGACCAATCCCTCAACCTGACACGAGTACACACACCAACTGACCTGTCTTTAATTCATGTGACAGAGATATTTAAAGGGTAAGTAAAAAACAACAATGTCCTCATCATTGGCATTGTTGAGTTTTAAAGCACAAACACACACATTCCCTTCCAAAATGCGGTCTTTCAAGCCAAATTCAAAGTTTATACTTAAACTTTCCCTTTCTAGTTTGTACTGAATTTGAAAAGTCTCTATTTTGAAAACTGTGTGAGGAAAAATGTTTAAAATTGGCTGGAATAAATGAGAAGAAAACAGTAATTTGTGTCTATCAAGCCAAATGAAATATTACAGGGCACCAGAGTATGGGCCATATTTATAAAAGGGTGAATTGACTTAGTGGATTTGCAGCACATTCTTTTCTTTTGTTAAACTGTGATTTATAAAGCAGTGTGATTTCAAAGTTATGCTATTTTCGAAAATAGTCTACTTTCGATTTTCAAAAATCATGTATTAATTATGTATATAGAAATGCTGATTTTAAGAAGCATTGCAAAACATGGTATCACTATATAGATGTGTATGCGGTGTGGGAGGGTCCCTATGAGGCTTTAAAAAGGTTTCATGAGAGTTTAAATGCCATTGGTGTATTGAAATTTACAATGGAAGCCGATATGAACTCTATCTCGTTTCTAGATACAAGAGTGACTTTGGAATCTGGCAAGTTGGTGACAGACTTGTTTGTGAAAACAACGGATGAAAATACCCTTTTGGACTTTTCTTCCACACATCCCAGACATGTAAAATGGGCAATAACCAAGTCGCAATTCGCAAGGGTAAAAAGGATTGTTATGGATAAAGCCAAATTACAATCCAGACTGGATGAAATGGAGTCAAAGTTCAAAAAGAGGGGATACCCCTCAGAGCTATTAAAAAAAAGCAGGGCTGAGACCATAGCTGAAAGGAAAATAATAAAAAATCACAAAAAAGAACAGGTTGTTTTTGCACAACAGACAACAGTCTGTCAAAAAAATTTACTAAAATTGTCAGGAAACATTGGCCTATTCTTTGTGCCAACCTTCCGGATATTAAATCTTTTAGTGAACCTCCATTGACTTCCTATAAAAAATCTAGGTCAATAAGGGACCAACTGGTGAGAGCAGAATTGGGCCCTGAACGAATAAATATACAAACTACAAAGAAAGGAAAAGAAAAGGAAGGTACTTTTCCGTGTTTAAGTTCTTCTCAGTGTAACAACTGCATAAAAGGTAACATTATATATCATCCTACAAAAGGTAGGAAATTTAAGATAAAGGGATACCATACATGTATGACGTCACATGTGGTGTATGGATTAAAATGCCCATGTGGCAAGATTTATGTGGGGCAGACATTGAGACAGTTGAGGGTTCGCCTGAATGAACATAAGCGAGATATTAGGAATAAAAATCCTATGAATCTGGTAGCAGAGCATTTTAATAGAAAAGGACATACGGTATCACAATTTAGGTTTCAGGTTCTGGAACATGTATCTAGACGAGGGGGTGACAGGAAGAGAGATCTTCTTATTTGTGAGGCTAGGTGGATACGCAAACTGGACAGTCTTCAACCAAAAGGTTTAAACAAAGAATATAATGTGAGGTCTTTGATTTAGTTGCTTTTCTTTTAAATGTTTTTAAATGTATATAGTATAACCATAAGGTATAAAGGGAAGTATAGGCATTACAATCTTGTTGGCTTGACAAAGGATCAAGGTGATCCAAAACGTTGCTATGTATATTTGAAATGGAAAAAGAGCCATATGTTGTAGCAGAAAATGCATTATATATTTTTAATGGACACCAGTATGTTTTAAGAGTGCTGCTCGTTTTGCAAATTTTGGATAATGTACAGCAGGTGGATGTGCTAAGCTTGCACCTAAGTGAAACCCCGTGGAGACGTGCTGGAAATTTTGGATTTTTTTCAGCAGCAAGTCAGTACAAAATCTGAAACCGGAACAAATTTTTGCTAATTTGCGAATGTACAGAGCTATTTCGAAAATAGTCTTGAACGTTCAAAAATTCTCGAAAATACAACCGGAGACCATTTTTGAATGTTTGATGCTATTTTCGAGAATTATTGAAAATAGCTCCGTACATTCGAAAATCATCAAATATAGGCTCCAAAGTCCTGAAATTTGGACAGATCATTTGGATTTTGGAATCGAGGAGTTTTGTGTCAGACCCGGATCCCATCTCTAATTGTATCACATAAATAGAGTAATAGACTCTGGAATATCTCCATCAGTAGGAGTGTACTTTCATATTTCAGAAATATAATTGGTTTTGAAATGGCCGAGGTTAATGCCACAGCACAGTTACTGCTGCTTTATAAATAAAAGCGAGTGGTAACTGATGCAATATTAGGGGGTTTTGCCATTTTATAAAATGCGTTGATTCCGATTTTGAAAACGGTGGGAAACCCGGCGGCAAAAAGTTAACTGCTGTTTATAAATATGCCCCTTAGATTTATATTTTGGGACTTGCACTTAAAGTTACACATGTCAGATCATTTTCGCACAATTTGCCCGACGAATGACCCATCGTGTGAAAATGAAGCTTTAACGATCTTGGGCAAATCAGGGAGGGTCAAAAGCTCAGATCATCAAAGGAGATACATTACTTTGTTTGAAATATAGATGTACTGTATGTTTCCTCTCAAGCTTAAAAAAACAGCATATTTTAGAGCTATTTCAGATGATAACAGTGGTGTATCTGCCATTTCTAGGAGCTGCTTCATCAAATAGTTATTGTAGTGGAAAAATAACTTTTACAGTATGCAGTAACACTTTTCACTTGCTTTGGCCAATAGACAATTTTCCCATAGAGATATTGCATTGCAACAGCTCTGATTTGTACTACAAATAAGACATTGATATTTGAAATATAATAACGTTTTGGAAATTTTTTTCTCATTTCAATGCCAAACCCTTCAATTTAATCAGCAGAAGGATTTCTACAACATATTATTTTCATGAAGATGATACAATCCCCTTAAAAAAAACGATGTAGCACTTCTCTCAAGGGTCTGGTACACAGTATATATTTAAATACCCAATTGAGCTTTGTTGTGTTTTTTTCAGCTTCTAAAGTAGGTCCTTAAGCAATCCATCAATGAAATGATTAGCAGTTTTGACTACATTACCCCTATGAATATTCAATGGCTATATACTGAGTGTTATTTTATATAAAACAATATTTTGTTTGGCTATTCTAATTAATTATGGTAAGTTATAAAACATTTACAGATACGTATAGATGACAACAGAAAAGCCATGTGTATTTTACATATGATTACATTTCTAGTCGGATCCCACTGTTAGAATAGGAATTTGTAGTTTATACTGTTCTAACTGTGTTTACAACCGATTTTACATTTACATTAACAACAGAGATTTCCCAGTAATATATTATCAATATGCAATTTCACCTTCATTTGTCCTCAAGTGATAGAACACAAGGCTTTAAATCATATTGTCTATAGAAGACAAATATCATTGGGCTGTGTGCATCTGTTGTCTGTAGCTGCAATATTGGATTTGTCCAGATTACACAGGTATATTAAATACAAATGGCTACCTATATAATTTCTAGAATAGTTTTCAATAGAGTTTGTTCAAAATACCAGTCCAAATGATTAAAAATGAGAACAGGATGTACTGGAGTCTTCCATCAAAGTCTCCCATCATTACCATATATAATACAAGAACTGCTCTGTTTTCTTATAGTGCATTCCAGGCATGTAGCGCGGAAACAAAAATACTGTTGTTGCAGCCAGCAGTTTGTGATTAATTATGCAGCATAAATAATTTATAACATAATAGGTAAGAAAATTATTCTAATTTAGCAGTAGCACTGCCACACTTTTTTTTAAATATTTCCTCAAGTCGTGATGCAAAAAAAAAAAAAAAAAAAACACAATTCAAAGGTCACTTTAACAAATTTTAAGTTATGAGACACAAATTATCTTGTAATTGAAAAGTGTTAGCTAGAGGCACAATGAGTAACATGAGTGATCTTTGTACTAATAGCTCAGTACAGAGAGAAAGTGTCTTGGCTTTTCAGAGAGAGATGATGTTCTCTGTCCTATGAACTCTTTTAAAGATTTAAAGTAAACTTTAGCAGACAGTTAATGGTTTTTCTTGTATAAAAGACTAAAATTTGTTGTCCAGTATCAGTTCATTGTATTGCTGGATGCACCTAAAGGTAGAGCAGTGCTATCATCAAGACCCACACCCTTTTAAGCAAAGCTCACACCAATCCCCTCCCAGTCAAAATATATATATTACTTAAATGTCTGAGGCATGGAGCGGAGACCAGAATACAGTGCAAACGCAGTACGTTACAAAGAGAGGCCTGGAGCACAGCGAGTATGCAAAGAAGTAAACAAGGGTTCTGCTGACCTAAAACAATAAGACTGTGTAACCAATACATCATTTTTGTCTGAAACCTGTTTAAATAACACAATATTGCATTTATTTATACATCCCTTATATTATATAAATACATTTATAAATTCATGGGGAATACATTGGGTTTTTCTGAGGTACTATGTTAGTGGGGGTTGGTAAAAGTAATATACATAGGGACCGTGTTTATGTGTTGTTTAAAGGGGAAGTTCAGTGCAAATACATGTACTTTTCAGAAAAAAGAGCAGTGTTTTTTTTTATCCCAATGACCATAACCTGCCCATTCAGCATTTTCTCTGTGTATAAATATATGCAACCGAAATACTGACTTCCTGTTTGCAGGACCCCTAGTAGAGACCGTTATGGTCTTGCCCTTGACCCAGCGCCTGGGTTGATTCAGTTGCTCAGTAGAGATCTGAGCATCTTTGACCCATCCAACAGCCAATCAGTAGAAATAACTGTTAGGAACATTCCAAGAAAGTAGTGCCTCCTGGGAAGAAGAATGTCTGTTAGAACCTGAAATGGCAGCTCACTAATGTCAACAGCAGGAAACAGCAAAGGGTATGAAATCAACTGATTTTTCAAAATGGGAGAGAATATGTAGAATAACTAAGAAGGCATTACACAAACTAACAATTTAACAAATATTGATCATTTCCACTGAACTGTCCCTTTAAGCACTAAATAGTTACATCAAAATTAACAAATATGTAGTAATGACATTACAGTATAAAGAAATGTAAATAAGGCAAAATATATAAATAAATAAAAGTACTTGCATAGTCCCCACTCCTGTTTTGGAATCGAATTTTCAAAATGGAGTGTTTAGCCACACCCCAGGAAGTTTTAAATGGATGCAATGGAAGCTTAAAAAGAAACATATTTATCACTTCCATTTTAGTGTTGTATCCAATGGAGTGTTACTAGGAAGTTGCAAGTGAAAAATGTCACTTCCTTTTTAAAACATGTGACAGTCTCTCACCTTACCCCTCCCCTCTCAATAGAAAAAAGTAGAGCTGCTGTTTGCTGGACAGTAAGTGATATACCTGGGTCTATTCTCAGGCCTTACAAGTTTATTCTATTGACATTCTATAGATTATAGCTGTCAGATAGGAGGTTGGATCTGTGACTCCTACTGCCTGAAGGGACCTGAATAATCCTTTTCTAAACCAATAGTGTAATTGCTATGGAAGAAAGGGAAGGGCTGATGAATCACTTGCATGTTCAAATCCTTGGGTAGGAATCACTAAAGCATGGGCTTTTAATGTCTCTAAGTCAGTAAAAGGGTTTTATTCCAGGATGTATGAAACATACATTTTCCAGCATTCTGTGCAGCCAGGGAATGCTGGGAGTTGTGGTTTTTAAACAAGTGAAAAGTTTAACACCCTATCGTTACAATGTATTTCATTTTAATACATTCATTAGCAAAGGGGCATAAAGCAGAAACTTACTGCTAACAGAGAATGCTGGGAGTTGTAGTTTTCAAACATGTGCATATTCGAATGGCTAAAGCATGGACGTTTAATGTCTGTAAGTCAGTAAAAGGGCTGTATTCCAGGATGTATGAAAAATACATTTTCCAGCATTCTGTGCAGCCAGGGAATGCTGGGAGTTTTTAAACATGTGAAAAGCTGGCAGGTCAAATAGAAATGGGAGAGTTTGTGTGTGTTTGATCATATTATGTGGTTGGATTGCCTGGGGACTTTCAGACTTATCCCATTTGAGCCTCCTCCTGGATACTTGCTGGGAGTGGAAAGGGAGGGCAAGTTCTGAATGGATCCTGATACCTACTCGCTAAACGGATGTAAGTAGCCTCTCTCTGGCCCCACAGCTTAACAGCTATATGCATAAGGGAGAGGCAGACAGATCCTGAATCACTTGCTTGTTTGTGCACACTGGGCCACATTTATAAACCCACGGTATCTCCTTTTAGCGATTGCGGTCGTAAATGTACAGTCCCTGTAGGTACACTGCTGGTTGTCACCAAGTTTGCCACATAAGTAAAATATGAAGGAACACCTATTAGAAACACATGCAGCATAGCTGTGTAAACTGCTACACAGGATTTTTCACCAGAACTGTTTTTGTTGTAGTTCTTTAAATAAGGAACAGTGTTAAAACAGTTTATAGAACATTTAAACATTGTTCAATTTCTAAAGATCTAGCATACCTTAAAGCAGATCTGTCATGTTTACCATTTGACCAACCAGACAAAAATCCTCCTTCAACTCAAACCCATTTCCTATAAAACCTGCAAAAAAGCAGCTTAGTCTGATTTATCATGTTCCATAGAGAGAATAAAGCCTCATTGTGCACTAAAATTCGCTTAAATATATCTGGAGGTTTATCACTGGAGCTGAAAGACAGGGGTTTTACTCTCTTTTTTTTTATATCCTTTTTAGCAGTCACTCAATGTAATTCTTTTAAATTCAGCTTCTAATGCTCCTATCAGGTAATAGGCAATCTAAAAATGAAATTCCCACACATAACATGACTGTATCATTCTGGGTCCAGGCGTCTAGATGTAAATCTGTTTTCTGAAGCCTATTAAGGTTTAAAATTATTCTAACTAACTGGACAAAACTATTTGCTAGACAGAATCCTGGTGTGCAACAACCTTGTTACCAGGAAAGTTGATTGATAATTAGCACAACTCTCAACCCTTGCCCCGAGCCCTTTGTCCATTTAGATTAAATTATGAGTTTTCTGCTTTAAAGCTTGTCAGTCTTGAATGTTTCTAACCTTTGTGTAACTCATACAGGATTCATAGATGTAAATATGAACATCTCATTTTCCTGTTGCTGACCCTGAACCATCTGACATTGTTTTATTTAATATATCTGCAATATTATATAACCTCTATAACACAAACATCTTATTGAATGTATAAAATGATAAATTGGATTGAAATAGACTTTCAGCCTAGCCAATGTTAAATGTGAGAAGGGAAGGTGCGTGTAAAGTCAAAGCACTTAAAGTTATTGCACGGTCATGGAAAATAATTAAAGCACCAAGTGCAAATATTCATCAATATCCTTGGGAAATTCAAAAGATGTAGCACTAAAAGTGAGAGTAAATTGAGTGCAATGCCTGTCAACCTCCATTGTGATGTTTGCCCTGTTTAATAAATGAGGCAGAAATCAGTTATGTAATGTGCTATATGAAGATTACATCTCTCTTGACTTTCCCAGTTCCAAGTCAATAAAATGTTTAACTATAACTTCTAAAAAAGAAAACAATCTGTAATTATACCATTGATGTGGTCTGGCATTCAATGCTATTCTACATGTTTTATATTTAATATTATATTCGCCTAATATGGGGGTTATAAATACTATGATTAAACAATTTATTTATTTAACAAGAGCAACCAATCAGATGTTATCAAATGTTTTCCAGCTGTAAGCGTGGTGATAAAAAAAAAATCCCTTTACCAGTAAACGTGCACGAAAAGTGTGAGCACTGCCCGCATGACTCCAATACACTGTACCTTGAGGTTGCTTCAACTCCACTTCAAAATTTTATATGGTTAGGTTAGATTTAGTTTGTTAGGCTAGGTAAGTCTAGTTATGCTAGTTAGCTAGTTAGGGCTTGATGTGGTGGCAGGCTTACAAATCTTTTGGCTTAAATCTTTTATACTACAGAAAGTATGGCATTTCTAATTTATTGTATCTGGTAAGCCAACAAATATAGCACAGGCTATAAAAGAAGTTATTTTGATCAACTAAAACCTGAAAGGAGCAATATGAAAGTGACAACACAAGCTGTTTGAGAAAGGGATATAATATCTGTTTCTACTAATGAACATTATTGGTAATTGACTGTCTGAGGAACTGTTTAAATAGCTATGTGATGGGAAGTTCAAAATCGTAAAATTTTACCCATGCCCACCAGTGAAGCCACGGCCATTGGCAAAATCATGCCCATGGATAAAGCTACACCCACTTGGCAGCGCGCAAAGGGCGGCATTCAAAAGTTTGGCTCAGGCAGAAAAAACTCTAGAAGTGCCCCTGTCTTTTTTAAAGCTATTCAATGAACTTGCCATTACCACATCTGCTGGAAGACAGTTCCCCATTTTCACCGTTCTCACTGTAAAGAAACCTTTCCTAACCTGAAGATGAAACTTTTTTTCTTCCAACCTTAAAGGATGTCCACAAGTCCCCTGATATGACCTATTAGTAAACAATGCACCAGAGTGTTTATTGTATGGCCCATTAATATATTTGTATAAGGTGATAATATCCCCACGCAAACGTCGCTTCTCCAATGTAAACAGCCCTAACTGGTCTAATCTGCCTGCATATTTAAGCCCCTCCATTCCCCTTATTATTTTAGTTGCCCTTCTCGGAATTGCTTCAGTTTCCAAGATGTCCCTTTTGTATATGGGATTCCAAAACTGCACCGCATATTCCAAATGAGGCCTTACCAGTGCCTTGTCAAGAGGGAGAATAATATTTTTCTCTCTTGAATCTATTCCCCTCTTTATACAATACAATATCTTGCTAGCTCTAGCCGTTGCTACCTGGCATTGTTTGCTATAGCTAAGTCTGTTATCTACCAGAACCCCCAAATCTTTTTCCATTACAGATGCACTTAACACAGAGTTATTTATGGTGTAGGTGGCACAGGGATTATTAAATCCTAAATGCATCACCTTACATTTATCAACATTAAATCTCATCTGCCATTCTGCTGCCCATTTTGATAATCTATCTAGGTCTGCTTGCAGCACTTGCACATCATTTGAAGTTTCCAAAGCTCTGCATAGTTTAGTGTCATCAGCAAACACTGAGACCTTGCTCTCAATGCCCCCTTCTAAGTCATTTATAAACAGATTAAACAGAAGCGGTCCCAGTACAGAACCCTGAGGCACTCCACTTAGAACTTTAGCCCACATAGATGTAGCTCCATTTACCACCACTCTCTGTTAGAGATGTCCGAACTTCGCAAAATCCGGTCCGCTCAACAATCCGCGAATTTTTGAAAAAATGTGAAAACTTTAAAATCCGTGAGCGGACCTATTAAAACTGAAAAATCCTAGAAAATACGAGGATTTCTGGTATTTTCGAAAATTTTCGAAAATACGTATTTCACGCATTTCCAAAAATACATGAAATCCTCGTAATTTTGAAATTTTTCGAAAACGCGGTTCGGAAAAGTTCGGAAAGGCGGAAAACCGGAAAATCCGCTGTTCGCGAACGAGGAAAATCCGCCGCGGATCCGGGTTCGGATCCGCAAACTGGGCCATCACTACTCTCTGTTTGCGATCCAATAACCAGTTCTCTATCCATGAACAAATGTTTTCTTCAAGGCCAACAGTCCTCAGTTTATACATTAGTCGCCTATGTGGCACAGTATCTAATTCGTCCGCGTCCGAATTTGACGTGACCAACGGACATTTGTCCCGGCCGAGTGCTCGCTCAGGACAAATTGTCCCTCCATGCCTAAGTAGACCAGTAAAATGTAGCATCTAATTAGGTGAGGTAAATTGAAGCTAGCCATACATGGGCAGACGTTCCTTTGATCAGATTTCCAATCGAGGACTAAAATTTAAAATCCAATCAGAAGAACTGCCCTACCTTGAGGGATCGATCTTTCTGCAGATTTCAGCTGCAGACAGATTGAGAAAATTTTCTGCCTGACCTGATAAAGTGCTCATTGTTGAGCTGTCGATCGCAAAATCGGAAAACAGGTTGCTTATTACATATTTCGAACGATCCGATAAAAATGTCGAAATCACTCGAAATGTCGACCCCGTGGGTGCTCAACAGCTCAGGCAAATTTTTGCACCTATTTGTATAAACCTGTAATGTTTTTTGAAATAACCTATAAAATAATCAGTTTTTTGATCTTCATCATCTTCCCATTGTCCTTTCCTGCTGGGAACCCTTTGCCAAATGTGCCTACAATGTGTGCCTAAAAGCCAAATAATTGGGTTTGTTGGCTGTAAGTAGGACTCCCACTGGGTACAACCCCTTTGCTTCTATCTCAGTAAAGTCTGATGGCGTGAGGGGGAACCACACCTGTAATGTAATATGCCTATAGCAGTTCCTACTGCTTTACAATCCACTCAACTTTTGTGTGACCATTAAGCCACCCATAAGATGGTGTTAAAAAGCTTTTGTTATTGTTTCATTTAAGATACTCGTGCAGCCACCACAAACACCATTATAAAGTCATGCCAACCTTTATTATTATTAGTATTTAGCATAGCAGCTAGTTGTGTATTTCCCAGTAAGTAGCTTAGGCTTTTTAGGCAGTTTATATGGGAGTGGGACCTTATGTCTAAGGCGAGGTTTGCCCTAAAGTTAGGCAAATGCCCCACAGTGCCATATTAGTGCATTACTCTCAAGGGGAACTTCTAGTCCTTTTGGCTGCTGAACCCTGCAGCCAGGGACAGTCTTTGATACCTGCCACAGACCATGGTCGCCAGCTACCAGCGACAAGGACGCCCCCTCCCCTCCATCACACAAACAGCTGCACAACTCGCTCTCCCCAGACCCCAGTAGTGACGTCTGGGTGTCAGATCAAAGGACTACTCTATGCAAATGCAGTCTTTCTCCCATCATGCGTTATGCGGAACGTAATGGTGCTGCACGCACTGCTGCTGCTAACATAGCGTGGAATTCAAACTTGAATTTGAAGCTGACCAAGGGAGCAGGCAGCAGGGAGGCAGCCACAAACAGTTTGTGCATACTGGACCCACATTGGACTCTGGACTGGAGGACACTCTGCACACACAGAGTCAGACATCCACCCTGTGACCCTGCAGAAGTCAGACAGAGGCCCCAACCTAGTCAGAAGCCAAAACATACAGGTAATCAGACAGGAAATATACATTTGTTGACTGACTTTAATTTGTCAGTCACTCTCACAGTCTGCTGTGCTATCAGTGTATGGGTTGATGATAAAACAGAAAACAGGTTCACAGAACAGCCATTAAACGAAAAAGCTACTAATCGTTACAATGTTACAGCCACACACAAATAAATAACCACATAGAAAGTTATTGTTACATAGGAGGTGGCACCTCTAACAGCAACTTGTTAAATAAAAGTTACAGCAAGACTTGCAAACGGGCACCCGAACCCTTCACAGGAGAAAACTTCCCATATCTTCTCAGTATAAACATTTGCTGCAAGCCATATAGAATGATGTTTTAAAGCTCAGTTCTCATCTGGCCCAGGTGCAACCAGCCCCGAGCCCATCGCAAAGGTTCAATATGATATACAAAAACAAGAGTAAAAGGAGTGTGCACACTGATACAATTCAATCCTCCATAATACGTAAAAGCAAAATATTTTATTAGAACATATTTAAAACAGATGTATAGACCCAGAATGATCACCTGGCATGTTTTCGTGTCATGCAAGACACTTAATCATAGGTAAATGTCTTGCATGACACGAAACGCATCAGGAGACCCTTCTGGGTCTAGATATCTATTTTAAATATGTTCTAATAAAATATTTTGCTTTTACGTATAATGGAGAATTGAATCGCATCAGTGTGCACACTCCTTTTACTCTTGTTTTTGTATATGGGATGATGATGTTGATTGATGGGATTGGACATTGGGATGGGAATGAATGATTTTTCAAATACTCAAATTGGTCATCGATGGTGTCTGTCATGTCTATGGTGTGGTAGGAATGATGGCTGCCTGTATTGGTCCAAATTGCAATGTTAGAGGCCCAGCTGCCCAGAGCAGGTACAGGGGGAAATATTAATATTTTTGTCAGTCACAGTGTCAGTATGGGATGATGATGGAATGGTCATAGTGTCATGTCTATCACTATCATGGTATGGGAATGGGATGATGGCTGTGGCTGGGATTTGTGTGTGCAACCATATCACTATTGGATGATGCACTAAAGTCTTAGCAGAAAATACACAGCCCAAGTGATGAGTATACTAGATGATGTGAGCCATTTGCTAGCTTTTTGTTATTGTTATTCTTTTTAACACAGGATGGTAAGAAAGGGGGGTGTTGGGGGCGCCAGAAACAAATCTTGAACGGGGTGCTATTTATCCTAAGGCTGGCCCTGCCTGCAGCCCTCCAGTTCAGTAGACACTGCTAGTCCAGTCCTTCATTTCACCAGATACTGTTAGGTCAGCCCTCCAGTTCACCAGACACGGTTAGTTCAATCCTCCAGACACTGTTAGGTTAGCCCCCATTCCCAGACATATTCTATTAAACAGTGAGCACTGCATCCCTAAAACAAAAAAATAGGAGAAATATTTCTATGTATATGGTTCATACCAAATTAAATAATTGAGTACTGTATAGGAGTACTGTATTAAAATCAATTAACCATTAGCCATGTCCCAATGTAATAAATAAGTCCCCACCATAAAGTGCTGTATTAGTGAGATACATGGCAGGTTTATTCACTATTTTCCTTTGCTCTACACTAGGAAGTGACAGTGTAACCAGGTGGAACATGTGTTACTTTTGTTTCTTTTTTGATCCCTTGGCAGATTCAGGCTTAACCAGTTGTAACATTTTTTCCCTTTGGAGGTTTCTGACTGCTTGTCTGGATTCAAGAGATACATTTGCTCTCTACTATTACTGTTGTAAACAATTCATGTTTTAGTATAACTTAAGACTTCAGACATGGCGTCCCTATTTACCCTGATGGCCTTGGCAATAACCTAGTTACCCTTGTAAAATAGAGACAGGATGGATATTAAAGACTGATGGGTTTTTGTGAGTATTATCTAACAAATGGCTTCCATCTACTTTGTAGTTCCCCCTGGTTAAAATTTGCTGTCAACAAGACTTCCATAGAACTGCCCAAAAGGAACGAATTTAATCACCTTTGAAGAAATGTTGTAGCAAAAAAGTGTAAGAAAAGAAAAATAAAGCTTGAAGCATTCTCTATGGGAACATTCCTTTTTATGAGTTCATTTTCACATGTACTATTCTTGGCAGTAGTTAGAAGGTTTTTAAAGCTGACAAAAAATGACTGTGTAATACGTGCCCATCTTTCAGTCACTGCGTTGAGCTTTCAAAAAACCACTTGAGCGATTAACCACAACAATTGTGATCATAGTGTTTCTAACAAAGTTATTTTAGTTTTAAGAACATTAACATTATAACAAAACAGATTTGCTATTTGCTTTAAAAACTGATATATCTGAACAACTGTAAGGTTTGAAATCCATTAACTTTAAGCACTTTACGCAGATACCTGCCTTAACTTCCAACTTCCACATAAAGCATTTCCTTTAACTAATATAGCTAGGTTGTTGTCTCTCACACATACTGGTATAGACTAGACTGATTGCAAATACCCTTCTATCTGGAATGTGTTGGCTCCCAGTCAATTCTGACACTGGTGACAGTGAATAATTCTGGTTATGTGGGGATATTGAACAGAACATTCTCATAGTAATTATATACAATCAAACTATTCACGTTCATGCTGTGCTATCATTCATGAGTAATTTAATGTCGAGTTACCCAATGATCTCTTTGCTTTAAATGATAAGCTACACATAAGAAATGCAAATTGTTTCCAGTGATTGTCAATTGTGAAGGAATCTTAGAAAAAAAAAATGTGTTGAATGTAAACAAGTGTAGATTTCCAAGCATAGATTATATTTACCTTCAGTGCCCACAGGCATGCAATCTCTTGCAGATAAAAGAAATAAATGATAAATAAAATCTGTGCCCATTCTCTTGCAGATAAAAGAAATAAATGATAAATAAAATCTGTGCCCATCCAATTCAATTTAATACAAACATATCAAAATACTTTACGTATCTCATATTCTCCCTAGATTGATAATAATTACTGATCTATATAGTGCAGACAAAGAAGGATGCTCTTAAAACAGGAAATCAAATCATACTCTCCGAGATTTCTGTTTCCCAGTCACTTTCATGGCAGCAGTCACCAAAATGGGTTAATCTCCTGCAGGTACCTGGACAGGAAGTAAAGAAGCACTAAGGTATAAAGATACCCTCCCCAAACATACCTTGTCTTCTTTCCAAAGCTAACATGCCGTCACTCGTAGAAGAAACATTCAATCTAAGGGGAAGGGCATTTTGGTGACTGCTGCCATGAAAGTGACTGGGAAACAGAAATCTCGGTGAGTATGATTTGATTTCCTGTTTTCCCCCGGTCACCATGGCAGCATCTCTCCAAAATTGGATATACCAAAGCTTAAATAATGAGTGGACAAGTATGCTTAAACACACAAATTAAGTATCTGTCAAAACAGACTGCAGGACTTTACGTGAAAATTTTACATCTTCTGCTGCCAGAACATCTAATTTGTCTTTTTGAATGTCTTCATTGATTACCACTTTGCCTTTCTGCAGATGAGGTCTCTTGGCGCCTTTGCTTCAGCTGCCCAGGAACACGAAATCGCCCTGGTAGAATGTGCCTTTATCCCCTCCGGGGTCTTTAAGCATCTGATTTGATAAGCTCTCCTGATGCAGGTCACAATCCAACTGCTTATAGTTTTCTTACTTGGGGCTTGACCTTTACGATCACCCTCTGGAACAACAAAGAGGTAATCAGTCTTTTTGAAAGTTTTTGTTCTCTCAATATAGATTTTAAGAGCCCAGGCCAAGTCCAAGCAATGCCACTTCTTTTCTACTTCAGTTTTGGGACTAGGATAGAATGAAGGCAGAATAATTTCTAAGTCCAGATGGAATTCTGATAACACTTTCGGCAAAAACGAAAAGATGGTCTCAACTTGACTCTTTCCTCGTAAAACTGTATATGAGGTTTTTTAACCGACAGTGCTCCAATTTTGCCTATCCGACAGGCTAAAGTTATTGCTGTTAGAAATAGGTTCAAGTGGTTCAAAAGGGGCTTCCGCCAAAGCTTGTAATACCAATGGTAAGTTCCAAGGTGGTGGTTTTGGAAAAGATTTTGGTTTTGTTCTAACCATGGCTGCAAAAATCTTTGTATCAATGGGTCTGTAGCCCAAACTTGTCCTTGTATAGGCCGCCAGGGCTGAAACTTGGCCCCTAAAAGTGCTAGTCCTTCTGGAAGCCAGAGAATAGAAACTTTCCCACATTAGCTGGTGAGGATTGCAGCGGTAAGCTTGCAGCATCCATGGACAGGAAGGAAAAAAGACAAGGTATGTTTGAGGGAGGGTACCTTTATACTTTTGTGCTTTTTTTAACTTCCTGTCCATGTGTAAAATTATAACGCCTCCATTTAAAAGGTGTTTTTTTGCTACTAAGTAGAGATGGCCGAAGCTCACTAATTTCGTTCTGTTTTGGGATTCCAGGGTTTTGGGAAAATCCTGAAGATCTGAAACAATCTCAAAACAGAACGAATTTTTGATTATTATCGAATGTTCAAGAATTATTGAAAATAGCCTTGAACTTTTGATAATCCTCAAAAATACGAGCAGAGACTACTTTCTAGTTTCCGATCGTATTTTCAATAATCCTCAAACGTTCGATAATTATAGAAAATAGGCTCCGAAGTCTCGAAATCATTCGGATTTCGAAACCGAGGGGTTCTGTGTCAGATCCGTGTCCCGAGTCTGACCCGGATCCTATCTCTACTAAGTAGCATGAAAACTAATGCAAGGCATTTTATATCGGGTTCCTGTGCTGCTAAAACAAAACAGTGTTGTGTGGGGTTGACTCCATTTTACCCGATTACACCTTTCTAATAGTTTTTAAGAATATTTTAAAATAAAGGGTAAACCTGATTGTACTCTCTCCTATATACTATATATAATTATATATATATATATATATATAATATATATTAACACACACACACTATACATATATACAGTATAATATAAGGATATTAGCCACTGAGGAGTTCCCTGACCATATAGAAGCACAAGGCCACAGGTCGAGTGCTTTAATACAGGGCAGGGAACTCTGAGGTGGCTTAATATCCTTAAAATGTAAAGGGGCGCATTATTTCTTATAATTCATAACTATCTGAATCCTTCACCCCATTCACATTTTAAACTCTAGCCTTGTCCCTATTCCCACATTAATTAAACTCCAAGCTACCTTCTGTAACTTAAACCCAGTATTATTATTATTGATTTATATAGCGCCAACATCTTCCATGGTGCTTTACAATTACATAGTCATATATTACATACAGGGTAATACATGTTATACAAAGTCAGTTGAAAGGAACATCTCAGCATCTATGCGGTTAAACAAATCTTTGTGGAGGAGGAGAGAGAAGTGACAGGAAGCAGCTCCAGCAGGTTCCGTTAGTGAAGTTAAAGGACAACTCCACCCTCCTAAGAACATCTTTAGAAAGAATGACCTATTTAAAATATGTTGATAATCGTACTTTGTCCTATGAATTCATTACTGTATGCCTGCTATGCTTCTGGAGCCTCAGGAAATGAGCAATTTAGAAACCTATATGAGCCTGAGCATGCTCAGAAGAGGCAGATAGGGGGTTAACATTCAGTCATTGCAGTTGATGTCAATGTCAACTCCATAACTGAAAGTTGCTAATGGGAAGAACCAGCAGAAGAACAGGAGAAAGGGAACGACATTGTGCAGGATTCAGGTTAGTTAGACTTATATATTTTAGATTTCAAACTATTACCGTTTAGGGTTTTGGGGGATGATTTACCTGTATGTAAGTTTCATTTTAGGGCTGGACTTGCCCTTTAAACACTGCAAAAACGCTGAGTCATGGTCCAGGCATAAACACTGGAATGGGAGGAACAGTGGGGTATAAGAAATATAACAAATGAGTCACTTAGTGACATAGCTGAGTGATTTTTATAAGGATATATACCACTGCAGTTCCCATTATAAAATCTTGTCTTTTCTTATGTGCTTTGCCTCTGGATATAGTATACAATCATAGAAATATGCGTGCACTCCACAGTCTTTTTCAAATAATTATTTAAGTGGTATACTTAAATAAATATATTTGAAAAAGACCATGGAGTGCACGCATATTTCTAAGATTGTATACTGGATCCAGAGGCAAAGCACATAAGAAAAGACATACATAATACTATTTTCTTTCTATGTATATATTATATATATATATATATAATATATATAATATATAATAGTATAGTATAGTATTTGAGGTTGAATAAAGACTTATGTCATCCCGTCCAACCCATCTAGCCATATCCTCATTTCCTGCCTAATGTTGACCAGAGGAAGGCAAAAAAAAACCCACCAAATTTGTAAGGGCAAAAAAATCCTTTTGACTCCCAAGTGGCAATCGGAAATTTCCCTGGATCAACTCATACTTTATGTATCAGCACCAGCAACATTCCTTGTTTGCAGAAACTCATCCAGCTTTTTTTTAAACTGACCAATGAACCTGCCATAACAACGCCCACTGGAAGACAGTTCCATAGCTTTACCGTTCTCACAGTGAAAAACCCTTTCCGAACTTGAAACCTAAACCTATTTTCTTCAAGTCTTAAGTGATGGCCACATGTTCTCTGACATGCTCTATTGGTGAACAATGCCCCAGATAGTTTGTTGTATGGCCGGGTTAATGTATTTATACACAGTAATCATATCCCCACACAAGCGTCTTTTCTCCAGCGTACATAATTGTAACTTATCCAGGATTCCAAAATTGCCTTACCAATGCTTTGTAAACAGGGAGAATAACATTTTCCTCCCTTGAATCCATACCTCTCTTTATACAAGACAATACCATGCTGGCTCTGGCTGTTGCTGCCTGGCACTGCTTGCTACCTTCAAGTTTGTTATCCACCAAAACTCCAAGATCCCTATCCAACAGGGATTCACTTAACATAGAGCCATTTATAGTATAAGCAACACAAGGTATTATATAACCCACTCATTATTATTATTACTACTACAATTGGTGCAATGGCAGTGATTGGAACTTTCTAATGAGCACCTTTGTTTGTCCTGGAGCCTTGCTTCTACTTAGTGGGTAGAATTGAAGTCAAATTGTTTAGGTCAAGAGAGGCTCTTGCTAATTGTATTAAATACTAATTGATCATTCTCTTTCTACACACACAAACACAAAAACAATGTTTAAAACAACATCATAGATTTTTAAGAACACATTTTGTACAATTATGAAGAAAAATAAGTAAAATCCATTTAAATAAGTATTATTTTAAATAAGAACAGTTGATGCCATTTAGGCACTGTCTTTTACATACTTAAATGTGTATCTCCACATGACTGAATTTTCAAGATCAAGAGGCAATATGAAAAGTGAATTGTAAAACCAAAGAAAGGGGTGTTTGTTGCAGATGATGAGGGTTGGCTGTATTGAAAGCAGAAGAAAAGAACAAATTAAAAACTGTCTAGTAAGAACAAAAGAAAATGATCCAATGGATTTCACAGTCACATGAGGCCACTGGTAGCCCTTGTAATCTCAGGTACAGTGGAATAGTAGGGAAGAAAATCAATTAGTGTGTGAAAAGTAAAGTTTTAGGCAAGTGGGGAATAGGAAATATCTGGATGTCTAATAGAGAGAGATTTTTACAGAATGTAATACCAGCTTTTGATACAGAAGTATAGACAACTTGTCATTATTCTTAAGTATGGCGGTTACAGTCTGCACATTTTCTGCCTTTGACTGCACAGATTGAAAGTAAAACACACAGAAGGCAGTTATTATCACAAAATCATATAAAGAGGAAAAATGACGAGATCTCCCATTCATTTACATTTTTTGCGCAAATTCAATATGGATGAACTGAGCGTCTCTAATACAAATACTCTTTCGCAGCGTCTTTCACTCAATAATTTTCCATTTTTGCAGTTTGGTGAAAGAGAAATTGTTTGAAGGTCTTAACAGAACAATAGTTTTCTTGCTTAAAAGTCTGGAGGTATGTATATCTGCTAAATGCAGTTTATTTTGAATGATTGCAATGCACAAGCAGTGGTAAGTGTTCACTCTGTTAATCCTCCTGTGATAACTGAAATCACTGGAGGATGACTAGAATTTATGAGCTAGTCCCATAACATCTGCACACATTTATAATACGGAGGGAAAATTAGAAGGCCCAGGGAACATTTGATTTTAACAAATGGCTGCCTCCAGAAGCTCGGTCTAGCAATAGAAAAGATTCTGCATATTTAATCACAAGAATGGTCATCTACAGATTTAGCATTCATTACTAGCAATGCTGATGCAGCAATAGCACACAATAATGTACAAATCGACTTTTTAAACCCTCAAAAATCCTGTTTATTTTTACTAAAATGTTCCTATTTATTATTTCTACAATTTACAAGCCAGTACAAGTGACCAGTTATTGTGTTAAATCATAAAATTCATTGGCTAAATTGGCTAAAATAATAATAATTAACACTTCTTGAAAGCTCTTTGGAGTGAAAAATAATAAGTTAATTACAAATACAGGTGGTTTGTAAAATAACCCTGCAAAGAGAAAAAGGCATGTAGATTAGATTTCACAGAAAATAAATGTGCTGAATTAATGCAATGTAATAGCAAACTTCTAGTTTGTGCACTAGAGTCTCTAACATTCCTAAAAATACCATTTTTTTAGAATGTGTTAAAAGGCAACTGTGGTCTACAAACAAGTTATAGTTAAATAAAATTATGCAGTCTTACCTTTAAAATGTGCCCTGGATCACATCTCTGGCTGCAGCGTGGGAGAAATTATATTTGCAGATAGTGTTCAAACTTACTGCTTCCAGTAGCTTAAGTGACATCACCTGAGCCTCAGCTTCTTCCCATGGCTCTGAGCATGCTCACTTAAGACTTAATGATGGGATAGACAGGAAGTACCTGCAGAGTATTAATGCAGGCAGAGGCAGGACATATGGCTAAATGCTGGTGAAAAGGGGAAATGTTCAGAAAGTTATATTTTAAACCTTCCCAGCAACATAAACATGGAATGTGGTGCTTCTTCTGTGTGGACTTAAGTTCCAAGTGGGGTGACACTCTGTGTTGGGGTCACTTCTATTTAATCTGTTTATTAATGATTTGGAAGTGGGCATTGTCAGCAAGGTTCTCTGTGTTTGCAGAAGACACAAAGCTACAGATGATGTGCAATTATTGCAGGCAAATTAAATAGATTTTCACATTGGGCTGCTAAGTGGCAAATGAGATTCAATGTTGATAAATGTGATGCATTTTGGGTTTTAAAATCCTTGTGCTGCTTATACTATAAATGGCTCTGTGAATGCTGGATATCTTGGAATTGGAAAGGTTCAACTAAATTAATAAGGGGACTGGGGGAGCTTGAAAATAAAGACAGACTTAATTTTTCACACTAGAAAAAGGCGCTTGATCACTGTGTATAAATACATTAACAGGCCGTACAATATACTGTCTGGGGCATTGTTCACCAATAGAGCTTGTGAGAGTAAACACGGGCATCCCTAAAGGTGGCCATACATTTTTGAGATATTACTTACCCGACCGAGGGCT
The DNA here is from genome assembly GCA_019447015.1 of Hymenochirus boettgeri. Classification (NCBI taxonomy): domain Eukaryota; kingdom Metazoa; phylum Chordata; class Amphibia; order Anura; family Pipidae; genus Hymenochirus; species Hymenochirus boettgeri. Next base: position 103,368,049 of record CM033469.1, on the reverse strand, counting down.
CATGCGATGTTCATGGATACTGCCGGAACCGCTTCTCCCGATCGTATATTTGACCGACATGCGATCGCAAAATCCCATTCATTTTGCGATCGCATGTCAGTCTAATGTAAGATTGGGAGAAGCGGTTCTGGTAGGATCGAAGGAACATCGCGTGAGCCCTCTGTCGGGTAAGTAATATCTCATAGATGTATGGCCACCTTTAGGCTGAGACAATAGAGAAGGTAATCCCGCACAGACCTAAATGATTAAATGACTGCCCATGTTGAGAGCACAGATAGGCCAAGGTAGGTGGTCTGATAGCAACAGACAAAGAAACACCATGCACATCAGTCTTTGCAACCTATGTACAGTATTTAATGCTTCATAAATATGACACACAAAAAGTGTAACGTTTCGGTACAATGATGCACCTTCTTCAGAAATTAAGTCATTTAATGTCTGAAGAAGGTTCATCATTGTACTGAAACATTACACTTTATGTGTGTCCTATGTATGAAGCATTAAATACATAGGTTGAAAAGACTGATGTGCATGGTGTTTCTTTGTCCATTCCTTAGGCTGGGTACACACTGAGGGAATATTTGTCCTGACCGAGCACTCGCTACGAGCAAGCGCTCGGCCGGGACAAATGTTTTGCAGATTTTGCGAATGCTCAATTGTGCGGTCCCATAGGGAACCGCACGATCGATCAGAATTTACCGACACGTCCGTAAAAAAAAAAAAAATTCTTTGATCTCACAGAGGAAACATTTTGTTTAGAAGTTTGACATAGCACAAAAGCAACATTATTCTTAAGGTTAATTAAAAATAATATAATGTAATGTTCCCTTTGTTGTCTACATAAGGGCAGTGGTACACACAGTTCAGTTGCTGTCCTTTAGAATGATTTTGCTTGCTACATGTCGAGCTACTTCTCTTGTACAAGGGTGTGTTTGGGGGTGGTTCACTAAATAGCTCATTTGAGCTTCCATTATGGAGGATTTTTAATTTGAATACCGTATATACTCGAGTATAAACCAAGAAATTTTAAAATCTGAAAGTCTCCCCTCGGATCATAATTGGGTCTGGGCTGATCTGGAAGCTTGTAGGACAAAATCACATACCCTGGGAAAACAAAAGCTGTACTCTGTAACACACAGAATCCTCTTGATTTTGTCCTGCTCACTCAGATCTGCCCAGACTGCAAGGGAAAGGGTAAAAAATTATAAAAGCAACAGGATTCAACAAATAAGCTGCACAGAAAGTTATTTAGGGCACATCTGTATATGAGGCTGTAAATGGGGCTGTATATGGACTGTGTATGGGACTTTCTATGGGACTTTTTATGGGACTTTCCATGGGGCTGTGTATGGGACTTTCTATGGGGCTGTGTATGGGACTTTATATGGGGCTGTGTATGGGACTTTCTATGGGGCTATGTATTGGGTTTTCTTTGGGGCTGTGTATGGGACTTTCTATGGGGTTGTGTATTGGACTTTCTATGTGGCTATGTATGGGTTTTCTATGGGCTGTGTATGGGACTTTCTATGGGGTTGTGTATTGGACTTTCTATGGGGCTATGTATTGGGTTGTTCTATGGGGTTGTGTATGGAACTTTCTTTTGATGGGGCTCTGTATATGGACTGTGTTATGGGGGCTTCTATGGGGCTGTGTATTAGACTTTCTATGGGGCTGTGTAACAGTTGATCCAGAGGAAGGCAAAAAAAACCCAGCTAAAAAAGGGGAAAAAATTCCTTCCTGACTCCAAACGGCAATCGGAAAGTATCCCTGGATCAACCAGATCTATATGCATTAATACCAGTAATTCTCAATATTTTTTAGTTTTAGAAACTTATCCAGGCCTTTTTTAAAGCTATATAATGAACTTGCCATTACCACATCTGCTGGAAGACAGTTCCACAGTTTCATCACTGTTCTCACTGTAAAAAAACCTTTCCTAACCTGAAGCTGAACCTTAATGGATGTCCACGAGTCCTCTGATATGACCTATTAGTGACAATGCACCAGAGGTTCATTGTATGGGCCATTAAATATTTGTATAAGGTTATCATGTCCCCACCACAAACGTCGCTTCTCCAATGTAAACACCCTAACTTGTCTAATCTGCCTGCATATTCAAGCTCTCCATTCCCCTTATTATTTTAGTTGCCCTTCTCTGAACTGCCTCAATTTCCAAGATGTCCCTTTTGTATATGGGATTCCAAACTACTGCACCGCATATTCCAAATGTGGCCTTACCAGTGCCTTGTAAAGAGGAGAACAATATTTTTCTCTCTTGAATCTTTTCCCCTTTTTATAACAAGACTTGTTAAGCTAGCTCTAGCCGTTGCTACCTGGCATGGTTTTGCTATAGCTAAGTCTGTTATCTACCAGAACCCCCAAATCTTTTTCCATTATAGATGCACTTAACACAGAGTTATTTATGGTGTAGGTGGCACAGGGATTATTAAATCCCAAATGCATCACCTTACATTTATCAACATTGAATCTCATCTGCCATTCTGCTGCCCATTTTGATAATCTATCTAGGTCTGCTTGCAGAACTTGCACATCACTGGAAGTTTCCAAAGCTCTGCATAGTTTAGTGTCATCAGCAAACACAGAGACCTTGCTCTCAATGCCCCCCGTCATTAATAAACAGATTAAACAGAAGTGGCCCCAGTACAGAACCCTGAGACACTCTGCTTAGAACTTTAGCCCACATAGATGTAGCTCCATTAACCACCACTCTCTGAACAAATGTTTTTCTTCATGGCCAACAGTCCCTCATTTTATACATTAGTCGCCTATGTGGCACAGTATCAAAGCTTTAGCAAAATCCAAATATACCACATCCACTGCTGTGCCTGAATCTAAACTTCTTACTCTCCTTCTCCTAAAAACAATTAATTTGTCTGGCAGGATCTATTTATCATAAATCCATGCTGACTACTACTAATAAGATGATCTCTGGAGACAAAGTCAAAGATATGATCCCGTAACAAAGTTTCCATCACCTTCCCTACCACTGATGTTAGGCTTACAGGTCTATAGTTTCCAGGCTGTGAACGACTACCTTTTTGACTACTGGTATTACATTGGCTTTTTCCAATCCAGCAGCACATCCCCAGACCAAAGCGAATCTGAAAAGATGAGAAGACATTGGTCTAGATGAACTGAACTAAGCTCTTTTAAAATCTGAGGATGCAATCCATCTGGTCCTGGGGCTTTATTGAATTAACTTTGTCTAATTGTTTCCATACCATATCCTCTGTTAGCCAATGTGAATACTCTTCATTTCTTCCCTGCATATTATTACAATCACTGCTGTAAGGACAAGGATTCTCAACAGTAAAAAACCGATGTAAAAAAATGGTTTAGCATGTAGCTTTTTCACATCCCTACCAACCACATCAGTCCATTATTTAATGGTCCCACATTCTCAGTCCTCATCTTTTACCATTTATATACTTAAAAAACATTTTGGGGTTGGACTTGCTTTGTTTGGCAATCCGTATTTCATTTTCTATTTTAGCTAGTTTAATTGCTTTCTTGTACTCTTTATTACAGCTTTTGTACTCCCTGGAAGCCTGTTCTGTGCCCTGTGTTTTCAAAATTTTAAAAGCCTTTTTCTTTTTTTCCATTTCCCTTTTTACTTGAGCATTAAGCCATGCAGGAGTGGACCTAATATTTTTACACTTGTTACCTAAAGGTACAGATTTAGAAATGTAATAGTTTAATATCCCTTTAAAAGTGGTCCACATCTGCTCAGTTTCTTTACCTTAAAACAGTTCCCCCCAGTCTATGAGCAGGAGCGATTCCTTTAACAGCATAAAATTAGCTTTCCCAAAGTTAAAGGTTTTTGTTAACCCAGTGCACTTTAGTTTTTTGCAACCTATATTAAATGACACTATATCATGGTCACTATTCCCTAAGCTTCCCATTACCTTCATCTCCAAAATGAGCTCAGGGTTATTCTGTCTAGTAGGAACTTCTACTATCTGTGAAAGAAAATGCTCATATAGGAAATTTAAGAACTTTATACCTTTTGAGGTGCTGGCAGTCCCCTTACTCCAATCTATGTCAGGGTAGTTAAATCCCCCTAACCAGAACATGCCCCATACCGCAGCCTTTGCCAACTGCATATAGAGATTCATTTCCACCTCCTTCCTGGCATTTGGCGGCTTAAAACATACTCCAACAATTAATTTACCTACCTTCTTGCTTCCTGTACACGTTCCACCCATATTGTTTCTGCCGTATCGTTTACTCATCCTCCCCCATCTATTCCATCTTTTAAATTTGGCTTCAATTCCTGTTTAACATACATACATACTACTCCTCCTCCTCCTTTCTTATTAACTCTGTCATGTCTAAATAAGAGTATTCTTCAATATTTATGTCCAGTCGTGTAAATCATTAAGCCATGATTCTGCTATACCAATTACATCATACCTTTCCTTTAAAGTTATTATTTCAAGTTCGCCGGTTTTTTTCCAGCCAGACTTCTTGCATTTGTAAACATACATTTTAGATTATCAATTGATCTTATTCCATACATGGTCATACATGGCTCCTTATTCTCTATGCTCCCCCCTCCCCCTTCTCCATCCTCCGTTGTGCTAATAACCCCCTGATCCCTAACTTCTCTATTGGACTTTCTATGGGGCTGTGTATTGGACTTTCTATATGGCTGTGTATTGGACTTTCTATGGGGCTGTGTATTGGGCTTTCTATGGGGCTGTGTATGGGACTTTCTATATGGCTGTGTATTGGACTGTTCTATGGGGCTGTGTATTGGGTTTCTATGGGGCTATGTATGGGAATTTCTATGGGGCTGTGTATTGGAATTTCTATGGGGCTGTGTATTGGAATTTCTATGGGGCTGTGTATTGGAATTTCTATGGGCTATGGGCTTTTTATGGGCTGTGTATGGGACTTTCTATGGGGCTGTGTATGGGACTTTCTATGGAGCTGTGTATTGGACTTTCTATGTGGCTGTGTATTGGACTTTCTATATGTCTTTGTATTGGACTTTCTATGAGGCTGTGTATGGGACTGTCTATGGGGCTGTGTATTGGAATTTCTATGGGGCTGTGTATGGGACTTTCTATGGGGCTGTGTATGGGACTTTCTATGGGGCTGTGTATTGGGACTTTCTATGGGCTGTGTATTGGACTTTCTATGGGGCTGTGTAATTGGGACTTTCTATGTGGCTGTGTATTGGACTTTCTATGAGCTGTGTTGGGACTTTCTATGGGCTGTATATTGGACTTTTTTATGGGCTGTGTATGGGACTTTCTATGGGGCTGTGTATGGGACTATTTTATGGGCTGGTGTTATGGACTTTCTATGGGGCTGTGTATGGACTTTCTATGGGGCTGTGCATTTGGACTTTCTATGTGGCTGTGTATTGGACTTTCTATGGACTTTGTAGGGGACTTTCTATGGGCTGTTATTGGACTTTCTATGAGCTGTGTATGGGACTTTTCTATGGGGCTGTATATTGGACTTTCTATGGGCTGTGTATGGGACTTTTATCTATGGGACTTTCTATGGGCTGTGTTGGGACTTTCTATGGGGCTGTGTATGGGACTTTCTATGTGGCTGTGTATTGGACTTCTATGGAGCTGTGTATGGGACTTTCTATGGCGCTGTGTATTGGACTTTCTATGGAGCTGTGTATGGGACTTCCTATGGGGCTGTATATTGGACTTTCTATGGGGCTGTATATTGGACTTTCTATGGGGCTGTGTATGGGACTATCTATGGGGCTGTGTTTTGGACTTTCTATGGGGCTGTGTATTGGACTTTCTATGGGGCTGTGTATTGGACTTTCTATGGGGCTGTGTATTGGACTTTCTATGGGGCTGTGTATTGGGCTTTCTATGGGGCTGTGTATGGGACTTTCTATGGGGCTGTGTATTGGACTTTCTATGGGGCTGTATATTCGACTTTCTGTGGGGCTGTCTGTGGAACTATCTAGTATGGGAGAAAGTCAACTCAGCAATATATACTTTATACTAAGTCAATCATTTTCCTGGTTTATCAGTTAAAAATAAGTACCCTGGTTTATATTTGTAAAAGAAAAAGAACATCGCTGGGCACTCCAGTCTTAAGTGCAACACAATTTTATTTGTAACATTTCAGCATCCATGTGGTTCCTTCCTCAGACAAGCAATTTAAATTGCTTGTCTGAGGAAGGAACCACACGGGTTCCGAAACATTACAAATAAAATTGTGTTGCACTTAAGACTGGAGTGCCCAGCGATGTTCTTTTTCTGATATTGACTTCTGTTGGCTACAGACGCCGGAGCATCCAGCATTTGTATATTTGGCATTGTGTGGTTTAGGTGTGCAGGATCCTCAACTACTATACTTGGTTTATATTTGGGTCGGTTTATACTCGAGTTTATATGTATGGTATGTTTGATAAGTTAATGAGTTTTATTTTATACCAATTAACTGCTATGATTTTAATTGTATTTATTGGAACTTGAATTTTTCAGTTGCTTATATTTTAATACATTTTTGAGATTTTTTTTTTACAAACAGATTTTGTAGAGCTGCAATTTAATTTTAATGAAAAGTAACAAATTATAATAGTGTTTTCTAAAACAATTAAAATGTTTTTTAGATATGTTGGTTTGAATTAAAACATACAATCATAGAAACTATGGAATATCCAGATTAAACTAAGTAGACATAGGTTTAAATATTGGAGTTGCTTTGGCTTGGTGCATTCACAGATGGCAGGTAATCAGTAAGAAAAGGTGGCTTTGTTATTAATCTATCACTATCTCATCTTGGGTGATGATTTAAATAAGGTTATGAACATCTTTGCACGGCTTGTTCATCTCTGGAAGTCCTGCCAAAGTGACAGATAACTATATAGACTCGAGGCCACTGTGGGAATGAGGTCTGGCAGGGCTTCATCCATCTTTCTTTTCAGTGGTCTCTATGGATTAGGTAGTACGAAAGAATTAATCTAGATTTTTTTCTCAGTTACATTGGGTGCAAAGAGTTCTCCTCAGCACCATAAACAAACTTCTGCTGTCACTTTCAGTTTGTAAATAAAGTGTTTTTCTGAAGCTCGCACATTTATAAATGTCATGTTCTGTATACACCTTCATATCAACTAGCTGTCATGGCAAGTTATGATTTTAACCTATGTTTTATTTCCCTCTAGAAATCAGCTGTTCTTGTGTTACCCTGGAATCACGGACGTTTTTGGGAAATCCAACTGATGCAGTATTTCCTCTTTCATTCATAAATCTGAAATTTGATTTTTAAATATTTTAATAGTATGTTAATAATAGCTTAGCTAATAATGGCTAAGCAGGGTCGTCAGTGCAAACAAATTATATAGAGCCTGTTGTGTGGGTTAATTCAAAAGCTTTTGGTGGTTTTGTGAAAATGAATAGGTGCTACAGCAAATGAATGTAATGTTGCTTACATTCTCTCCAGCATTACAATGAGGTATATGCCTCACCTTGGACAGCTGAGCCATATTGATGTACCCTTAGGACATAGCAGAGAAGAATCCAATACTTTCAACTTTCAGAGCAAAAGTTTAATATACTAGATGAATATAAATCATTTTCAGCCAGAAGCAGCTTTGTTAAAGTGTTATAGGCCAGCAATAATTAACAGCAGTGAGCTGTGTTAGTCAAAACTGTGACCTTCTTGGATTATTGTCTCAACTATCTTCTCTCTGACGCATTGGTTTGCTGAGTTTTAAAGGTTTATGAAAAAAAGAAGTTTTTGCTTAAAAAAAGGCAAATACAATGTTAAGAGGGGGGACCTGTATTTTTTAAAGTGATACATAAAGGGAAATCAAATCTTATTAGTGACTTTTTTATGCAGTTGTAATTAATTAAATTGGCTGTAGCACGTTTGTATTTAAAAATGTATTTGTTTATTTATAAAGCGCCACTTGGGTACACATTATAAAAATACTGTGTATAGAGACACAAGGGAGTATGTGCAATCAAATATATACAAGTAAGAAAAAACAATGACAAAATGAAAAAAAAAGCTCCATATACAGGCAAAGCTTACATGTACAGAATTTAAAATACAGATGAATAGATATTATAATTGTGGCAAGTTTTGAGTGATATCCTTCCCCCAATGAGGTTATGATCTTGTTTACTAATGAGTTTTCTTAAAATCAATACTTTGATTTAAAATTACAATTTAACTTGCGTTAACAATTTACTGAATTGTTTATACTTGCACACAATAAAATAATTAGCACATAAAATGTGGCCAAATCATTCAATCCCTAGATTTTCATGAGGCCCTCAGAGTCATAGGCCAACACTTTATCATGTGTTTTTCTCTCCTTAATACAATAATGAATGTGAGAATTTACATTCTCTCTTTTCATAATATCTACTTCTCAAGGGCAGAATACTACTTTTATATATGATTGCAATTTTAAAAATCATTTGTTTCCTTGGTTTACACTCTGTTTTCTGAGATCGCCAGTTGTTGTCTCCTATAAGAAGAAGCGCTACTAATCTCACTGGCACTACCTCTTCATCCAGTTAGCTAATTTTTCAAAATAAACTGCACGCTGTGTCCCTCCTTATTCTGGCCATACATTTTCTTCCTTCTTCACGTTCCCATTTTGAACTACCTGGCCCAATGTCGTATCGCAATGATGTGCCAAAGACGCGGAACTTGAAAGGTTAAATCAGCTCCCAGGCCACTAAATATATTGACATTCAATAGAATCGGCATCAAACATCAAATCTCTTAAAGGGGATTGTGGACCAATAATTCGTTAGGTACAATTGATTGGAAATGCCTCCTGAGAATTTTTGCAATTTATTTTCATTGTTTATTTTGGCATAGTTTTGAAGATATTACATTTATTTTGTGTGTGATATTGCAGCAGCATCACCAGGTCCCCTGACACTTACTGGCTTTTCCTCTCTGAAACCAATGTCAGTCATCTGCCCTGTGTCTCCTCCTCCCCTTTGCAGCCCTCCGATGTCCCTCCCACTCATGGCCCCCTTGGCCCATGTCTCTCACAGGCCCCTGTGGCCCCGCCCACCTGTGGGTGCCGTGGCCCCACCACTCCACAGGTGCTGTTGCCCACCCACCATCATTTGCATATTCCCCAACCCACTCACGGTGCATAAGCCCGCCCACTCCACATGTGCCTGGCCACTCAGACCCTCCTACAGAAAACTCGTGGAACCCCTTTTCAGGGCAAGTGAGAACTCTGGGCTGAAAAGGCTTTTTCGCACACAATGGGAAAGAAGGGCTGTAGATTCCCTTACCTACCCTTTTGTCCCAGGACTTCACCAGCAGAGAGGAGAAGGGTACGTCCTTTCCTGTCTTCCTCACACCCTGAGGATTCTGAGGCTGTGCTTCCGCCGGCGGCACTGTGCAGAGAAGCTTAAGAGGATTTCCCATGTTTTACCTCCCACCCAGTAACTTTTCTCACTTTCTGGTCAGGGCATTTCTTTATATCTTGGGCTGGGAGCACGTATAGAGGTGGTTGATGGCTCGCATTTTAAAGTATGAAACTACGGGCCTTTCATTTAACTCAACTTTTTGGAGACCACAGTTCCCCTTTCAATGTTAACAAATGTTTGGCCAACAAAAATAGAAGATACGAAATGCCATGGGATATCCCATCATTCGTTAAAATAAACTAAGGTATACACACTTAACAAGTAGTTTTCAGGTCTTGCATGCATTAGCAGAGCACAAGGTCACGTACATTGTTTCGCCATGCCACAAAATGTTATTAGGGAATGAACAGAATCACTTATTAAAGGGGAATGTCCCCCCCCTAAAAAACCAAACTTTGGGGGTAAGAAAGGTACCCCCTCCCACCCCCAACCACCGCGACTAATTTTTTTTTTAAAAGTCCCTAATTCGACTACACGCTTTCTCTCCCGCGGAGCTCCCCGTCCGTCTCCTTCTTGCAAGCAGGGGCCAGACCTCAGCCCGTGTCTGTGATTGGCGAGAGGCAGCCAATCACAGACGTTGGCTGAAGTCACTAGAAACTTGCGGGAGTAGAAGGCTCTGTAGTAACGATAGTGGGGGGATTTATTTAAAAATATTGTGCGGTTAGGGTGCGGACAGGGTTACCTCCTTACCTCCCCCCAAAAGGATTGAGGATGGATCCGAATGGTTTGTGTGTGTGTGGGGGGTACTGCGCTTGCTCTGGACATTGATGAGGACCAAGGACCCACGTTGATCAGAAAGCCTCACTGACAGCTTGGAGCTCTAGTTTCCTGGCCTTTGAATGGCCTATCTTGGTAACCATAAGGAGCAGAGATGTAAATTGAGGTTTATTTTTAAAACTGCAAGTCGGGCCAGTATGGGGTTAAGGACATGCCTTTTAAGACTGTTTATCGTAAGTCTCCACCGCAATTGTAAATTTACAATTGGCAAGCTTGTTTAAAGGCCATTATAAATATGGCCCAATATACCAGATCATGGGGGATATGTCTCAGCTTATTCTGGTTTTGCAATTAATACACGATGTACTGTACACAGAATATTTTTTCACAGGAAGTACTTTTGTAAGAAACAAAGTAACTGCTCGGAGGCTCTCCCGCGGGGGCGTCTTCTGCTTCTAAGGTGGCGCATGTTCAGCTTTCATGCCTTTCTCTGGCGTCTTCTTCCGAGCTCCTCAATCTTTGGCGGCGTTCGTTATTTTGCCTAGCGTGACTTCCCATTCGAAATGTTTTTTTTAGTATTTTCGAACGTTCCCGGATGCTCAACGTACGCAGTAGTCCTATTTATTCAAATCTCTTTTAATTATCGCTCTCTTCTTCCCTCTACCTTTTCAAACCCCTCAGCCCTTGGTCTTGCCCGATAGTGGTTAGTTTTATCTATCTTGCTCTGGTGGTGTGGTTTAATTCGTATTTTTCTGTTGTTTGACCCCTTTGTCTGTTTTTTGGACCGGGATTTTTATCTGCCTGCCCTGACCTCTGCTTTTACTGACTATGCTTTTGCTCAACCCTCTGTACCGTGTCCTGGGCAGCCTGATTCATGTTCTTGACCATTTGCTCTACTTTTGTCCGCCAGTCTGTACCTCGTTTTTTTGGTCTCTGACCTTTTCTCCTCCTCTTCCTTGTGCCTTGTTCAGTTTGTTTTCACTTCGGTCGGTACTCTCCTATTCCCGTCCTCAGCTCGATACCTTGCACTCTAAGTTCAAGGGGGGCAACCGTGTTCGATGCGTCACAATCAAAGCCTCCTGGCAAACAGGGGGCTTGTCCCTATTGGTGAAGATAGTGGTTGTATTGAGGTATCCTGGCTGAAGGATACTTTGGGGGATCCGAGCATTACAACTTTACTATAGTTCTTTACTATACTAATTGAAGCCTGATAGCCAAGAGGAGAAAAATCTTCCTAACCTGGCTCCATTATAATATTGCGCCGACAGGTGGTTCGCTCATTTTGGATTCTTCATTTCATGTTATCAAACTTAGGGTAAGGGGATGAAAGGGTTAATAAACCTCTCATCCTTCTTCTCCCTTCCCTCACATGATGTAAGTTACTTAACTTATTTTCTGTTAAACAAATGCAGTAAAATAATCTTGAATACAGTTTGAGGAAGGGAGAGTTAACCAGTTTCTAAATTTCTAGTGGTTTTTCGGCCCAACATGAATCAAAATAAAGAGGCATGTAGGACAAGCAAACCATAAATTTTGTTCATATATATAAGAAGGCATGAACAATCTAGAAGCCCATTTGGACTATCAATGCTACCAATTTCAGTAGAAGAAGCTTGGTTACTGAATTTCAGCTTTGCTGATTTTTTATTTAGCCTCAGCAGTAATGTCAGCTGATACAAATCAATCTGCTTTTCCATTAAAATGCCAATTTTTTTTCCCAGATTCCCACACCTTTTAACATTCAAATGTGTATGCTGAACATATCCAAAACAGCATCTAATTTGCCAAACCATCAAGTAGAACTAGACTGAACAAACAGATAAAATGTTCACCACACATTCAAAATTATGCATATAGCAGTTAACTTGAATACCGAAATAGTTGGTACTATTTATAGAAATGTTGGAGATAAAATGGGAATACACTCAAAATTCCCCTTTTACTAATCAATTATGACAGTAGAAAGCCTATCCTGAGGCATTGGTTTTTATCTTTTTTAACATTCAAAACTAGGGATAGCCATGAGTGGATGTGACTTGTATGGATAAAAACCTAGCCAATAAAAGAGAAACAAGGAAGTGCATAAAGCAGGAAAAAGAAAAATTCTAAAAAAATAGGCTTGGGAAGGTTCTCCTTCATCCCGTCATGGTAATATCTGTGTATTCAATTAGATACTGGACTTAAATTAGTTTCTTGAAGACGTTTCGCTGTCATCATAATTACCGACTGGCTTTCTCATTCAGAATGACTTGTAACCAGAATCTGTGGCAATTATTAAAAATTTTGGATTTCCTGTACATAATTGGCCCACAGATTCTTGTACAAGTCATTGCTGATTGACGAAAGCCAGTCGGATGACTAGCGAAACGCTTCAAGACTACATTTCAGTCCAGTTGGATCTAATTGAATACAACAGATTAAAAAAAATAGGAATTATTGAACAAGTCACCTACAAAGAAATTGTAAGAAAAGCTTTTCCGCCTCGGCTTTTTGGTGAACCCAGTAAATAGTGCAGCCAAACTGCAGTTTAATGTTCTGTGGTTTATTGGAAGCTGATTGTTTACATATGAAAGAACCAGCTGCCCATGGATTGGACCAGAAGCTGGATAGGCGCTCCTTATTATCGATCCCGGAACTCTCACAGTCTTTGGCTGGACAGATATCACATTATTGGTACATTGCGCTTTTCCTCATGAGCCTTTATTTTAACATTCTTTTTGTCCTGGGTACTGTTGCCTCACTAATTGTACCAAACATACCGTCTAGTTGTAGCATATTCCGCTTATAATACATAATTGGTAATATTTTTAAAATGGGAGGTGGCAAGTGGTATCAATCCTTATAACAATCACTTAGCTAGTCACTAAGTGACTCGTGTCTTATATCCCAAGCCCTCCATTCCAGTGTGTCATGCATGACCAATGGCTCCACCTCGCTTTTGGCACTGTGTTTAATTTTTCACTATTGGGGCCTGCTGGAAGTGTGCTCCTGTCACTTCATAACTAATATCTCTCTCCTCCTCTGCACAGATTTGCTTAACCATAGCTTCTGGGTCTGGGATGTTTTCTTCCTACGGTTTGAATTTAGGCAGGTAGCTTGGGGGGGGGGGGTGGGGGGTTCTTTGTGGAAATAGGAACAAGGCTAGAATTAATATGCAATTGGGGAAAGATCAGGAACCCGTATGGTAATATGTATATACTATATAAGGACTTTAACACACCTCGGAGCTCCTGCCCAGTATATATATTTTATGGTTAGGGATAACCTCGGTGGCCATAATACCCTAATATATTACTGTAGCGGGCACATTGTTTCCTTATAATACATCTAAACATCCCCCCTGTGTTTCCCAGCTTATATTTCCTTACTGATGTGTGCCAATGTTCAAACCTACAGTACATGCAGGACTTACTATCCTGGCAGTATCCTAAGGTCGTCTAGATGGCCCAGGTAAAAAATGAATTAGTAACTGTAAGGAAAAGCTAAAGAGAAAGAGAAATTGTACTGGTTTGGTAAGCTGGGTACACACGATGAGATATTTCGTTCCCGATCGACCGATAGTTCCAGTGTATCGGTCATCGGACCGAAATTTATCCAACCGAAATGCGGCCATGTCCGACCAATCATTTCGTCCGAAATCGGACGAAGTACGATCGACCATGGTGGAAAACCTTAAAGTATCGACGGTCGGTAGGATTAAAAATCGCTAGGGTGTGTACCTAGCTTAAGAGAGAAGAATTTAAGAAAGTGAAATGATCATAATATAAAATCCTTGCCTTTTAGAGGAGTAAACACCCAACACAACATAATTAGCCACTGATGTACACTATAATCTTGCTATTAATTTCAATGCAGTAGGCCAAATTATGCATTTGATGGAAACATTAAACATTTTCACTATAGTTTTTTTACTAGCTAGGAATGTTATAAAACAATAATGGGCAGTGCCAGATGAAATCCTTCATAATTTTTGAATAACGCTTAAATGCTTGCAGTACATTTTTTACGAGGAACAGAGCAATCAATTCTACAATTTTGTCTGAATAACCATTTTGTATATAATAATGAGATAGTGTTTTTAACCTGTATTTTAGAAAATGGTAGAAAATTATTTTCCTGATACATGCAACTGTATTATATCACATCTGTTAATTTACTCCTGTCCTCTGACATAAGCCACACATACATGAATCAACTTCCCCAACAAGCTAGGAATTTAATTTGAAACCTCTGGGCGTCAAAGCTGATGAGGTTCATTAGCCCCAGGTCCAAGCCAGACTGCCTTGCATTCAAACACCTCAGTAGCTCTTAGTATTCAGAACTTGAAAAAGTAAGATTCATTTATAATTTCAGCTATTAATTAATCTGTACACAGAGGGCCTTTAAAACCCTGCTAGATTTCTATAGGCTGCATATGAAAACATGCTTATTTGAATACCAATATATTGTAGATAGTGGACCTATGTCCAAAGTACTTAAACTCTGCGCATCTATCATTCAAAATATGTGCATCAATGTGATAATAGGACATCTTTGATATAACTATACTACAGTTGGGTGTATACATGAGTGTAAAGAAGGTAGCCACACCGGCAATCACACAGTAACTGGGATGCAAAAACGTGACCAGAATGGGTGCAATGCTTTTCAAGGTGGGGTGGGCCACTGTAATTTGCTGTGATCCGTTTTCATGGCGAATGCCAATCACCATTTCCCTGTGCAATCAATGCCTTAGTAACAGGGTGGAAAAATCGCAGTGCTATTCAAGTAAGCAGGCATTGCGTTCAAGGTACTTTACTGTTTATGCTTAATGGACACCTTCGCGCTTCTTACCTTCCCGAAATCCCATGAATAAGCCCCTTTGTCCTTTTTTAAAGGCTTTTTAAAATGGCAGCGCAAACATATATACACAGCCACCGCACCACAACATTAATATTAACATATTGTAGCATTGTGTTTACAAACCAGAACTTTGCTGGCTAACACTCCCCCCCCCCCCCCCTGTGTATGTTCCTTCAGGACCTAGATAGATATTGTATGTGACAGAAGGCATTGTTGAAAAGGTAAAGTATTGAGTGGGTGTCCACGGCCCTGGGATTGCTGTCCAGGTTTTTCACCGGTGCAGGTTTGAGCAGGTGTACTGCTTGATTAGGTGGGTTGTGTTGGAAGGTTTGTTCTTTGTTCCCAAGCCACAGGGAACAGAGCTCTGCTGAACAAGCTGTTAACTTGTGAGTTTTTTACAAAGGAACACTAAAATACTGCTATTCCTGCCTAGCCAGTCCCATTTCAAAATTCTCAAATAGCCATTGTTTTATTTTTGCCTAAAACACTTTTAACAATAAAAAATAACAGGCTGGAGCCTGCCCTTTAATCACCAGCGAGCCCGGCTGTCTCTGATTATGGATTACCATTTATAATATTTGTGTGGATACAAATCAAACTTTGTGAGCTAACAATTAATCTGCTGTGCAATTTTTGTCAGATTTTGTATGCACAGTATTTACATAAATGTGTAGTTTGTGTGCACACGCTCACATAGAGAGAACTCAGTGTAGCCTGGAACTGTACTGGAATGTTATTTTATATGTGTACACTGAGTAGGATTTCAGCAGGCTTACTACCCCTGGTGTTTGTAGTTTTAAGCATGGGATGGTTTTATAACTTGCAGTACTCTCTGACCATTGTTGTAGTAAGTTTTCTTTTGTTTATTCAATATAACATGGCTGCACTTATCACAGAGATCCGCATATCTACCCAGTTTTCATTTATGCTACAGAAGACTACGTATAAACTTTTTGCGATATCTGACATATAGGCATATAGAACTAATTGTCACTCCCTGGGTCTCCTGCTCAATCATATACTAACATCGCAGTTATGACGCACCACAACACGAGGGTGGGGATTAAAGCATGTTCCCTCCCTCTAACCTCAAATTGTCTGTGTGCGCTGAAATATATTTCTGTGGCGCATACAAAGTAATTTGTGCTCTCCATACGCACACTTACATCAAAAGATTTTTGTGGCGCGCGCTTTAATCTGTGGTTTGCCAGGCCCTGCAGAGTTGGTGTGCGCGCACAGCAGCGCACAGCTGAGGAACACTGGATGAAAGATTTCTTGTGGGGGGGGGGATTGTGGTGGTGAGAGATTCAACACAATAGGTTGAGGTGAGGGGGCCCATTCTTAAAGAATCGAGGGTTACTGGTATGATTAAACATTGCATCCAAATGACCAATTACCTACCAAAACCTTTTTTTGGGGAATTTTTTTACTGGTTGATGAGTGAAATTCTATATCAATATACCCACCTGCATGGAAGTGGGTTACTGTTTCAATTTAAAAAAACTTTTAGAAAAAAGATAAACTAATCAAGTGTTGGCATTGGCAGGGACACAATATCTCATCATCTTCTTAAAGATTCACCATATACTGTATGGCAGACCTGTGGTTTTAAATGAATGGATGGTTTTCGTTTTTTGGAAGAATAGAAACATATTAGATGCAATTGGGCTTTATGTTTTGTGTGTCCCATGTGGATGTGGAGTTAGAATCAACCTTTAACTGACCAAAGGTTACTTACAATTCAATAGATATGTTAGAGGATAAAAACAAACACCAACGGCAGTTAAACCTCCGCTATATAATTTCAATCTTTATCATGTGAGACCATCCAGACTCTTTTGTTCCTGAACGATAAGCGAATTGAATTGGTGCACGGGTGAAATGTCTGTGCTTTTTAGAGATCATAAATTAGATATTCTTACTGTCTTTAATCTTCCTTCCTTTTTTTTTTTTTTCTTTTTTTTTTTACCATTCCATTAATTTTATCCATTGTAGTCAAGGAACTACCAATTATCAAAAGAATCTGCCCTATTGTTCCCGCTGCCTGGGTTTGATTAGGTCACTGTGTTCACCCTTTGGTTATAAGCATCATGATGAATTATATTGGTATTCACATTATAAAATAACTTCATTTAACAGCGCTGCCAAAAAAAACTAAATTCCGATATTGTGTATCGTGTTACTGCAGCCTTGTTATCCTGAGGAACCCTTGAAAACAATTTATGATATATTTCTTGGTCATGGGCATTCATTTAAATATATTACATTTTATCACACGGGGATCCCAGTTTCCTGCCACTCTCTATTGAGTAACCCAGGTCAACTGTCTGAGAAACACTGATAGGGCATCGCATTTTATGTTTACGCCCGAGACTTTGCCTTATGCGTTATGGCTACAAAATCGCGTCTTGCATATTGTATAGACCAGGGATGGCCTTAGTATTAAGGAACCTTGTTGAAAGGGTTGGGGTGGATGTCATGGGATGTTTATATAGTAATCCGGACAAAGAAATTGTAGAGAATTTTTTTTTACACTATGGAACATCAAGACTGGGCTTGGCAATTGTTTTTAACCTTGTTCGCTTCCAATACTTGAGACCACTTGCATTGCATTGCCAGATATAGTGTTTATTTCGCGCACAAGTGTTTATCGTATATAGTCATTGGCATAGTGGTTGGGTGCTAAGTTAAAACAACAGCCTGCGTACACCAGTTGTAAAAAAAATAGTTTAACTTTGCATTTTATTTCTATTCATCGTGTGTCGGCATCCAAATTCTACTTACAGGCTAAGAACAAACACGGCATAGCTGGTTATGAGGATGAATATAATAATACTTCCTTAGGGAAATACTTCAAAACAAACCTTTTGCTGGGGTCTGTAGCCTGCTTTTCCATAACTAACCAATGGCACTGTGAGCTTCTGGGAGTTGTAGTTCAGTTACAGAGGGATCTTATGTTGTAGATCTCTTTTTCCGGATCCATCAGGATTTAACACATGGGTGTTTTGCAAACAGCCTCACTCTCTTTTAAGACTAACAGATTAAGACTAAAGGTCAAATACATACATATACCGCTCATTAATTACCTCGACTGAGCGGCTTCACAACACGATCCTCATCTCCCTCTCCCGATCTTCTATGCGACCGACATGTGATCACAATGCATGGGATTTTCTTCTGATTGGCATGTCGGTTGCCTAAAGATCGGGAGAAGCGGTTCCGGCAGGATCGAAATGAACGGTGTGTGATCGCTCCGGCCGGGTAGTAATATCGCGTTCTCTGTATGGGCCACCTTAAATAAGTGTTTACGATGAGAATACTTTCCCCACAACCCACATGCTCATCACCCGAAAGCCCTGTGTTCATAATTATCTACACACACACACACCCATGCCCACTTTGATACTTTGGGTCAGTTAAAGGACAACAAATTCCTCCTCAACAACTTAATAAGAAAACAAGCACTTTACTAAAAAAACCCCATCCTCATTTTAACTGTGGTTGGTTGAGAGAAATTAACTTGGCCATGTACCTTGTTTCCCACATTTCTAGTTGTGACACCACAATATTCTATCAAGAGGCAGGTATCAAGTGTTAATGTAGTCTGTGACATCGCTATAGAGTCTATCAAAGGCATGTAATCTGGTTAATTTAGTTCTATGAGACCTATCAAGCGGCAGGTAATCAATGTTAATTAGGTCTGGGACACCACTATATTCTATCATAAGGCAGGTATAGTGTTAATTAGGTCTGTAACACCATAGATGCTATTAAGAGCAGTTATCATTGTTAATTGGTCTGTACGTGCAGGTAATCAAGTGTAAATTAGGTCTGGGACAAACCGCTATATGCTAGCATGAGGCATAGGTATCAGTGTTTAATATAGGTCTGGGACAACCGCTATTATTATCAAGAGGCGGAATCAGTGTTTTAATTAGGTCGTACCAAACACCGCTATATGCTATCAAGAAGCAGGTAATCAGTGTTCATTAGGTCTGGGACACTGCTAAGCTATCAGAGCATGTAATCAGTGTTAATTAGGTCTGGGGACACTGCTCTAATGCTATCAAGAAGCAGGTAATCAGTGTTAATTTAGGTCTGGGACACTGCATATGCTATCAAGAGAAGAGGCAGGTAACAGTGTTAATTCAGGTCTGGTACACTGTATATGCCTATCAGAGCAGGTAATGTGTAAATTAGGTCTGGGACCCGCTATAATGCTCTCAAAGAGGGCAGGTAATAGTGTTAAATTAGGTCTGGACACTGCTATATGCTATCAGAGGCAGTATCATTGTTAATTTAGGTCTGTGACACTGCTATACTGCTTCAAAGAGGCAGTTAATCAGTGTTATTTGTAGGTCTGGGACAACTGCTATATGCCTTCAAGAGGCAGGTAAGCATGTAAATGAGAGTCTGGGACAACTGTATATGCTATCACACAAGAGGGCAGGTAATCAGTGTAAATTAGGTCTGGGTGGGGACACTGCTATATGCTATCAAGAGGCAGGTAATCAGTGCTAATTAGGTCTGGGACACTGCTATCTCTATCAGAAGCAGGTAATCAGTGTTACTTAGGTCTGTAACTCCGCTATATGCTATCACGAAGCAAGGTAATACAGTGTTAATTGTCTGGGACACTGCTATATGCTATCAAGGAGGCAGGTAATCAGTGTTAATTAGGTCTGACACTGCTAGAAATGCTATCAAGAGGCCAGGTAAGCAAGTGTAAATTAGGTCTGGGACCTGCTATATGCCCATCTAAGAGGGTCCGGGTATCATTTTACATTAGGTCTGGGACCTGCTATAATGGCTATCAAGATGCAGGTATCATGTTAATTAGGTCTGGTGACACTGCTATAATGCTATCAAGAGGCAGGTATCAGTGTTAATTACTTAGGTCTGGGAACACTGCTATAAATATGCATTCTTATCCAAGAGGCAGGTAATCCAGTGTAAATTGGTCTGGACCACTGCTTATATGCTATCAAGAGTCAGGTAATCAGTGTAAATTAGTCTGGGACACTGCAAAAAAATGCTAGCAAGTGGCATGTAATCAGATGTTAATTAGGTCTGGGACACTGCTTAAATGCATCAAGAAGCAGTAATCAGTTGTTAATTAGGTCTGGGCCACGCTATAATTGCTATCAAGGAGCAGGTAATCAGGGAATTTAGGTCTGGGACACTGCGATAAATGCTATCAAGAGGCAGGTAAATATCCAGTGTTACTTACGTCTGGGACACTGCTATAAATCTATCAGAAGCTGGTATCAGTGGGTTAATTAGGTCTGGGGACACTGCATAATGCTATCAAGAGGCAGGTACTCGTGTTACGTAAGGTCTGGACCTGCTATATGCTATCAAGAGGCAGGTACTCAAGTGTAATTAGTTCTTGTACACTCTATAGAATGCTATCAAGAGGCAGGTAATCATTGTAAATAGTTCTGGGACCCTGCTATATCTATCAATAAGGCAGGAATCAGTGTTAATTATGTTCTTGACACTCTTATAAATGCCTATCAAAGGCAGGTAATCGTTAAATTAGGTCTGGGACACTGCTATATGCTAGCAAGAAAGGCAGTAATCAGTGTAAATTAGGTCTTGGCACTGCTATATAAAGATGCTATCAAGAAGCCAGGTAAGCAGTGTAAATTAGTCTGGGACACTGCTATAAATGCTATCAAGAGGCAGGTAATCAGTGTTTAATTAGCGTCTGGGACACTGCTAGATGCTTCAAAATCAGGTTCAGTGTTAATTATGTCTGTGACACTGCTATATGCATCAAGAGGCAGTTAATCATGTTATATTAGTCCTGGGACACTGCTATAAATGCTTCAGAGGCAGGTAATCAGTGTAAATTAAGGCTGTGACAACTGCTATCATTCTATCAAGAGGCAGGTAATCATGTAAATTAGGTCTGGGGACACTGCTCTTATGCTATCAACAAGAGGCAGGTAATCATCAGTGTTAATTTGGTCCTGTACAACTGCTATAAATAACATGGCTATCAAGCGGCCAGGTAATTCATTGTTAATTAGGTCTGGGACACTGCTATCTGCTATCACGAGGCATGGGGGGTGGTAAATCAGTGTAAATTAGGTCTGGGTGGACACTGCTAATAATGCTATCAATATGCGGTAATCAGTGTAAATTAGGTCTTGGACACTGCTATATGCTATCAAGAGGCCAGGTAATCAGTGTTACTTAGTCTGGGACACTTCTTAAAAAAATGCTATCAAGATCATGTAATCAGTGTTAATTCAGTCTGTACCAAACCGCTATTAATATGCTTCAAGAAGCAGGTAATTCAGTGTTAATTAGGTCTGTGACAATCTATATGCCGATCAAGAGTCAGTATCAGTGTTATTAGGTCTGGACACTGCTATAATGCTTCAGAGGCAGGAATCAGTGTAAATTAGGTCCTGGGACACTGCTATATGCTATCAAGAGGCATGTAATCAGTGTAAATTAGGTCTGGACACTGCTATAATGCGATCAAAGAGGCGGTAATCAGTGTAATTAGGTCTGGACACTGCTATATGCTATCAAGAGGCAGTAAATCAGTGTTAATTAGGTCTGTGACACTGCATAAATGCTATCAAGAGGCAGGTCCTCAGTGTTAATTAGTCTTGGACACTGCATCTGCAGCACGAGGCAGGTAATCAGTGTAAATTAGGTTCTGGACCCTGCTTAAAATGCTATCCAAGAGGACAGGGACTCAAGTGTAAATTAAGTCTGGGACACTGCTATAAATGACTATCAAGAGGCAGATAAAATCAGGTGTTAATTAGGTCTGTGACACTGCTATATTCTAGCAACAAGCATGTAATCAGTGTAATTAGGTCTTTGGACACCTGCTATATGCTATCAAGAAGCAGGTAATCAGTGTAAATGAGGTCTGGGGACAACTGCTATAATATGTGTTCATCGTGCAGGTAATCAGTGTTAATTACGTCTGGGACACTGCTAATATCTATCAGAAAGCTGGTAATCAGTGTTAATAGGGTCTGTGACACTGCTATATGCTATCCAGAGGCAGTAATCAGTGTTTAAGTAGGTCTGTGCGCAAGACTGGCTATATGCCTATCAAGAAGCAGGTATCAGTGTAAATTAGGTCTGGGACAAACCACTATATGCTTTCAAGAGGCAGGTGTAAGTATGTGGGATTAGGTCTGTGACATAGCGCACAGCAACCGCCATTTCTGTCTGCTGCTGTAATTTGATGATTTGATAGACTACATCTAGATAGCACGATCCTGGAGTCATTTTAAAGGTAGATAGAGGGCACTTTTGTATGGAGACCACAATTCTAAAACAAAAAACTTGGGGCATCATTTACTGTCCTGCCCTTGCCAATAGGTAAAAACTAAATCAGAGAGGTAAGATTCTTTCAATGCCATAAGTTATAAAAGCCGGGGTATCGCTTTTTTATTTAGCGATATCGCGCGGGTTAGTTCATTTGCATCCGTACATTACGACTGACGTTCGATCGTATGAATACCATGCAATGTGTATTCTATGGGGATCATAAATCTACGATTTTGTATCGTAAATTTTACGATAACCATCGGTAAATTAACGATCGTTAAGCGGATCGTAAATTAACAATATTTTTTTTTTAACCAGATCGTTAAAGGGCGCGATGGCTAACACGCGCTACCGCCCCTTATACATACAACCCTACGTTAACTGATCCGTAAATTAACAATAATTTTTTTACAGATCGTAAAGGCGCGGTATGGCTAAAAAGCGATACCGCTCCTTTATAAATACAATACAGCCCACATAACAGTTTGAGAAGTCTGTAGATTGATAGTTTCAGTCTATCAGTCACAAATCTAATAAATCTTACACATGCAATGATGACCGTAATCACAAACAACCAGGAACCCACACAACAACAAATCCAGGAACAATCTCATACAAAACAATCTCTTGTGATTACTCTCTTTTTGACCACATTTACTTTGCTTTAATGACTGACCTTAAACAAAAATTCACTTTCCAGTCCCAGATCAATTTAAGTAAAGTCCTAACAGACTATTAAAAAAACCTTCTCATGATGTTTGATTTCTATCAGATTTTGTAATTATCTGTCACATGTTAACTGGTAATCTTTTGTTGTGGAGAGAACGTTCCATCTCTACAGTGTTGCAGGTCTAATAAATATCTTTTTACCTGGTGTTTTTTTTTTGTTCTGTTTGGTGAGATAACCCTGCATGTGCTGGAAGAAGACAATCTTTATGACTTTGCTATTGGAATCCAACCACGAAATGGCATGGAGATATTCCTAGGTATACCAGTCTGGAGGATTTTTTTTTTCCCTTGTCCTTTGAATATTTTAAAATCCCCGGGTCATTTATTTTCTAAAGTATTGTTGGAAAAATAATAATAGTCTATACACTATTCGTAAGCTAGCTCATTTAAATGCCCAGAGGTGTAAATAAATGGATCAGGATGCAAAAGTTTGAGCACCGCGTCATCAACCCTGCTCCAACTGTCTGGGCGCCACGCATTGGAGAACACGACCCTACTTGCGTGTGCGTCAAGAGACATCAATGCTGTTTTCCATTAGGGAGTAAGAGAAACTGAGAGAAAGAGGATTGAAGGGGGAATAAGAGAAGAGGAGGAGAGGTGAAAGGAGGGGGGTGGGAGAGAGAGAGACACGAGAGGGGAAAGTGAGAGAGGGGTGAGAGATCTTTAGTTTGAACAATTCTTTTAAAGAATCGGTGGTTGCTAGTTTTCTCTAACCATTTTATCTCTTTTTTTTTCTGAGAATTCAGCCATTTTCCATGTTCTTCTCCAGGTATGGCATATTTTATCCTGGAGGTTGGTGTAGGTTCTTTTAATAACCAGTTCTGTATGAGCAATCAGTCTTTTCTTGGCAGACATTAGAAAATGTGGCAAACTAAGAAGTTAACAATGTACTTCCAAGCTTCAGATGGAAAGAAAACTGAAACGGAGATGGATTTTTTTTGTTTTGTTTAAAATTAAGTTATGATTTTAAGATTTTGTTTTGTAACACATCTACAGTACAAGACAATATATATATATTCAGGGAGTGTGCATTGGAGAGAAAACTTTTATTTTGAAATGAAACAGAAACACACCTGTGAAATGAAAAAGGTTAGAGAAGAATCTTATTTTGTTTAATGGCTTTATGATGTTCGACAACATCGTCAGAAATTATAACCATCGTATGGAAAGGGGAAAGACTTACGCTGTACGTGTCTTTATACCATACACCGTGACAACATTTATCAGTAATGCATTTTACCCATATTTGGTGACATTTATCTGTGTACTACATGATCAGACCCATGAGATCATCAAGTCTTGTTCATCACGAGTAAATAGATAAACAGCTTTTTATATGGATATATTCAGTATGATTTGTCTTCTGGATATAACCATAACACAGCCATTTAAAATTGTACTGGATGCGTTTCCAGTGTAACAGAAAGTATTCAATGAGTCAATTTGATTTAATCAGATGGTAGCCTTTTTGACATTGAGCCTTCTCACCTATTTTCAGATAATTAATGGAAATCTTTACAATAAATTGCTGCAATAAATAAAAATACATTGGTAAGTGAACACTGAAATCCTTGGGTCATTTCTCGCTCCGGCTGCTCAGTTTTGAAATATTTTGAAGTTTCTTCTTCATTTTTTCCGCATAGTTACCCTAGTGGGCATGTTTTGATGATTGTCCAAACACCATAGTGAAGAACTGCAAAAGATTGCGAGACGTAATATGGAAGGGCACTTATTTAACTTGTCTGGCTTCCTTCTGCAGGCCTTGTTTAAATGAGCGATTCTGTTGAGAACCAGCTGCCACCCCAAGAAGCTTTAATCGGAAGACTTGAAAATAATAAAAGACACATGGTGTGCTTATATTATGTGCTTTGGTTCATTTCTGGAAAAGCCATCCACGTGTGTTGTTTAAATGACTACTTTCTAACCATACCTACGGACAGAAGACATTTATTTCTTGCCAGTCCTGCTTCATCTCTGGTGCTAGAGTTTAATTATAAACTGATCTGATTTCCAAATACACAACATTTCATTTACCACCTCTGTGATCTACAGTGACCCATTTTTTGGATCTTCAACAATGCCGAAATAAACCTCTTTTATAAACAAAGGAGAAAAATGCAATGAGAGGAGAATAAATGTGTCCTACTGCGTGTAAGGATATGTGTGGCCCAGGTCACGCTTGCAATTCCAACTAAGTTATCAACTGTATGCAGCATTGAATCCTAATGACAGTTTTAACTTTCATCACACCCAAAGGTGAAAAAACTGTTAAAAGTTCCTTTTGTGCTGCTTGACCTAAAGGCAATGATTGCATGTGTTCATGGACCATTATTTTTTGCATTTATATAATTTATATTCAAGCACTGACTATTTTACAAGATCTTTCTACTCTCATATTTCAATAATGGTGCCCTGGACCCCAGTACTTGTGAAGAAAGGTCATTTCATAACACTGTACTTCAGATCTCCATTGCTTAATATTTTTTCAACTCTTTCTTTGTAAACATCATATGGATAGCAGTTAAAGGGCTTAAATAATTGAGAAACTACAATTTTGACCTACCGTATATACTACTCGAGTATAAACCGAGTTTTTCAGTCAGGCTGAAAATCAGCCTGAAAACTCGGACTCGGTTTACTACTCGAGTCAAAACCACTTAACCCTGTGGCATTCCTCAGCAGCTCCAATCTATTTCTGTACTGGCCGCGCCGGTCCTTACGTCACGTGCCCTTGCGCCAAGAGCCCGGCGCCGGCATTGACCGTCAGCCCGGCGCGCCAGTACAGAATGCCGCTGGCGGCGGGCCGAATCCTGACAGAATTGCCGATACAGGAGAAGAGAGCCCCATAGGGAGAATAGAGTCCCCGAGAATAAGAGCCCACAGGGAGAAGTAGCCCACAGGGAGAAGAGAGCCACAGGGAGAAGAGAGCCCACAGGTACAAACGAACTGGGTGGGAAGGGGGAAAAAAAGGGGGGCATTTCCAGATGTTATGGAAACTACAACTCCCATCATGCTTTAATTAGCTGAGTTGCAGTGTCCAAACATCTTGAATGCCAAGTTAGGTGGCATCAATATGTTTGGAAACTACAACTCCCAGCTAATAAAGTCATGCTGGGAGTTGATTTCCAAACATCTTGAATGCCACCCTCACTTGTTTTTGTGGCATTCAAGATGTTTGGAAACTGCAACTCCCAGCTAATAAAGGCATTCCTGGGAGTTGTAGTTCCAAACATC
Source organism: Hymenochirus boettgeri (assembly GCA_019447015.1). NCBI lineage: Eukaryota > Metazoa > Chordata > Amphibia > Anura > Pipidae > Hymenochirus > Hymenochirus boettgeri. Next base: position 103,341,812 of record CM033469.1, on the reverse strand, counting down.
TTGCATGCCACCCTCACTTGGCATTTCAATATGTTTGGAACTGCAACCTCCCAGCTAATAAAGCATGCTGGGAGTTGTAGTTTCCAAAACTCTTGAGGCCAAGTGAGTTGGCATTTCACGACCTCGGTTTATACTCGGGTCAACAACTTTTATTAGGATTTTTGCTGAAATTTGGGTACCTCGGTTTATACTCGGGTCGGTTATACTCGATTATATACAGGTACCTAATAAACAAAAACCTTTTGTTCTGAATTTATAGTCCAGAAACAGCAAATTTAAAAACCTGCTACCCATTCCTTTTGGCTCAGACCTAAAGACGTAATGGGGTCCGACATGTTTGTCTCATTTACACAACTTTCGACCGTAATTTAAAAATTTCACATCAACCAAAATTTTTGACCGTAGGTCGTAATTTTTACATTTTTGAACTGAATTTTTCAAAATAAGTTTGGAATTTTCCGACACGGGCATTTCATAACAAACCATGTTAATTAATAAAATGAAAGATTTATCACTTTTATTTACCCAGGAGGAACCAGAATCACTCATGTACAGCAAGCATCCAAACAAGCCCCCCTACTATCCATAATCTTCTTTTGAATAAAAGTACAAGATGTCTGCCAAAGGGTACGGGCCTTTTTGGTCTGCACCCAGGATATTGCACTGGGAAGTGGTAAGTTAACCCGTTTGTTTCCCATTTAAGAAGATTGTAATAATGAGTCATGGGCAATTTTTCTATTTAGCAGGATATTCAGAAATTGTACCTAACACTCCCCACTCTCTGTCCTTCACACCGCACAATGTTCTCTTAATCCAGACTACAATAGCTGTTTTATTATTTGGAAATCTGCTTAAGCAGGTATCCTTTCATTGTTGCTACCTGCTGTGGTTGTATGGTTCTACAGAAAGCAAAAAAAAGATGGACCAGAGGTACAAACCAGGTGATTCCTTTATTTATGGCATCACAAACACCATGTTCTCGGGGACGCTTCCACCCTATGAATGATTACCCGTCCCCGAAACGTAATTTGTGATGCATAAATAAAGGAATCGCCTTAAATAAAATAACAAATAACATACCGAGTCCAGGGCAGTAGTGCTCACCTGTGGCCCCTGTGTTTTTCATTCGCACGTGCTGTACTCACGTGCAGTCCTCCTCCAAAAGGAAACTTCAGCAGTCTCCGATCTCATCTTTGCTATAGTGTTCACCTGGTCCCATCTTTTTTTGCTTTTGCTATAGCTATCGTCCTTGGTAGAGGACTGACTGTGGTAGCCAGCTCTATTATTGGCTAATCGCCACAAGCGTGTGCCTGGGCCTAAACCTCAAAGGTTGTGGTGTCATCAACAGGTTGACTGCACATATGCTGGTTTCCTTTCTCAGTCATGGGTTACCTGAAGCTAAGAAAGATCTCTTCTAATATATTCAGATAGTGTCAATTATGTATACTTATAGTATTTGAGAATGATAAAGACATAGGTCCATCTTAGTCCAACCTACTCAGCAATAACCACATTTCCTGCCTAACTTGCATCCAGAGAAAGGCAAAACCCCAGTAATAAAATGAGTTCAAGGGGCAATTGGAAATATCCCTGGATCGCTTTACTTTATGTATCATTACCAGTAACATGCAAACATTCTTTTAGAATTCATCTAGCTTTTTAACTACCCAATGACCCTGGCCACATCACCTACTTTCCCATTGAGACTAAAACTTCTGTTTTTTTCCTCTCTCAAGGATGTCCTTCTGAACATGTTCTATTGGGGAACAATGCACTAGATAGTTTTTGTATGGCCCCCGTTAAGTATTTATGCAAAGGTAATCATATTCCCCATGAAAGCGCCTTTTCTCTGTGTACATAATTAGAAACTTATCCAATCTGTCTTCATAGTCAAGTTTCCCAAGTGCCTTTTAGTTTTGTTGCCATCATTCTAAAAACCCTTTCATTTTCCAAGATGGAAGCCTTTTTGTACACAGGATTTCAAAATTGCACTGCATATTCCAATGTGGCCTCATGAGTACTTTGTAAACAGGGAAAATAATATTTTTTTTCTCTTGATCCATACCTCTCTTTATCCAAGACATACATGCTGGCGCTAGCTGTTGCGGCCTGGCACTTGCTTCCTACATTTAAGTTTTTACACTTAACTCCAAGATCCTTTTCCAACAGAGATTCTCTTAACAAACTTTAAAGTATAAGGATTTCATCTGCCACGTAGCAGCCCAAGTGTGACAAGCTATCAGATCCCTCCCCCTGCACCATTACACATCATCTGTGCTTTAATGTTAACAAAGTTGTGTTGTTCTAAACACAGAGACCGTGCCTCCAAATCATTAAAGACATAAGTTCTCTAACAACGTAAATTATAAGGCAGATCTCCTTGTTTATAGAAAGCAGTAATAAGTCACCTCTCATTTAATACAGCTGTTGAAATTGAACTTTCTAAATATGAGGTTTTGTCTTATTTTCCCAGTGTTCCAGTGCGCACAGTGTGGTCAACGACCATTATGTTTCTTTACACATATCAGTCCTAAGTACTGCAGGAACTTGTTAGCAGAGTTGGCCAAACCCACTATTTACCTTTAGCCAATCCCTTTTTTTAGGACAGGGAAGCATGCAGGGAGCATGTGGGACTGCATCAAGGGTGTGTGCCCGTCACTGTATATACACCAGTTATACAGTCCCGTTCTCACGTGGTAACAATTTACTTTAATGCTATTTCGTTATTGTTATTTTACAGTTTATTGGTGTTTTTAGACTTATATGTTCGATCTGGAGTGTAAAATTTCATTTTTAGAGTTTCCTTTAATTCTACATGACATTTAAATTAGAAACATAGTGACACTGAGTTTATATCTTTCTTGAGTCTCAGAATCCATTTTTAATTAAGTTTATAATTCTCCATTCTAACCATGTTCCTTTTGGATCTAAAATTTCCCATGGGCACCGTGACTTTTAGGTCTTTTCAGGCTGTGTCCTTTGCTGTAGAATGGGCACTCACAGAGTTTATCTAGTTTATTGTTATTAATTGTAAATCTATTCATCCTATTGCCTCAGGGTCTGTTCTTCCTCTCCTACATATAGTCCAGAGGGGCAACTAGAACTACAATCAGGTATACCACATTTGGTGATTTGTAGAGAGAGTTCCATTTATTTCAAACCAATGTTGGGAACTGGTTATTGTAGCTTATTTCGTTTGGTGAAGGTTCATTTACTTTAAATCCGGGCTGAATCGTTGATCTTTTGTGGAACCT